>JAMFLL010000622.1:0-13821 GCA_027475725.1 Pythium rhizo-oryzae | reverse complement strand
AAGCCCTGCCAGCGGTGGAGCGACACGGCGTTGGCGTACGAGACGTGGAAGAACGCGAGCCACGGCGAGCGCCGCGTCACGGGCAGCAGCAGGAACGCCAGGTTGAACACGCACACGTACGCGCAGCTGATGCTCACGATGTTGAAGTACTTGGTCGTGTCCAGCGCGTGCGCGCGCCGCGCCGCGCTCGTGCGCCGGTCCCACTCGTACCAGAAGCAGAGCGCGTTGCCGCCGCCCACGAAGCCCACGCCGTAGAGCCACTCGCCCACGGTGAAGCGCGAGACGCCGAGCAGCGGTGACTCCAGCTTGCGGCGCAGCGCCCTTGCCAGCCAGCCGAGCAACCGAGACGAAGAGGAGGCCACTGACGCCGTTGGCTCGACGACGTGCAGCAGCTCAATCAATACCACGGCCACGAGGAAGGGCAGCGCGCAGAAGAGTAGCAGGTACGTCGCGCGCACCATCTCGGTGTGGCCCGTGAGCGTGAGGTTCCGCGCGACGCCCGTGTCCATGATGTCGCCCGCGTGGAAGGGCGGCGAGCCGATGGTCGCGTCGCCGAACGGGTAGCCGCGCCACCAGCGCGTGAGCGTGTTCACGAGCCCACGCTGGTACAGCGGCGCCCAGATCGCGACGTGGGCGAACACGAACACGCCAAGCAGCAGCAGCACGCTGAGCCGCAGCGTCATGGCGAGGCCGCCACTGCGTCTGGACGGCCGGGGCGATCGGTCCAGAGGCGCGACACTAGGGTCGCCTTGAGAAACGTGGTGGTCCACAGGGCTCTTGAGTGCCACGTAGTCCCCACTCATCTCGAACGCTTGTGGCGATGGCGTGGGCGCGTGGTGGTCTTGGTGTTTGGGGTCGTGGTGAATCACAAAGTGAACGCGCAGCGCGTGCGACGGCGAGAGCGAGTGCGAGACCACGGCCTCGACGGCGCCGTAGCAGCGGTCCTTGCGACCCAGCGGACGCGCCGCGGCCATCGCTTCCAGCGTGGATGGTAGTGCAGCCCCGGGGGGCTTCTCCGGAGGAGCGCAACGCTGCGAGTGTGGTCGCTGCGAGCTGGAGTTGCTGGGTGATGATCCATGGCGCGGCCGATCGAGGGTCAACAGCCCATCGCCTTCGTTGTGGATCTTTCCGACGGTCCATCACATGCTGCTGCCGCCGTCGGAGGCGCTCGCTCCCGCCGTCGGAGCGCTGTGGCGCATGAAGGAGACACTCTGGAGAAGACTCGAGTGTGGGTGTCAAGCTTCAAGGTGGAGCTCACAAGGAGAACGGGTTGGGGAACAGCTTGTCCCACGGCGCCGGAGGAGGAGGAGGTTGTCGATACCGCGACTGTTGAAACACGAATCACAAAGCGGAAAGGCGTGAGGACGAGGGAAGCACCGTGAACATGCATGGGTATCAAGAGTGAGTGCCACATGGGGCCAATCGCGGCTTCGTCGCGTTTGGAACTCTCGGTGGGAGACGGGGAATGGAGAACAGAAAATGAAACGCAGGGCATTGTGACTGCAAGAAGCAATGGGATTCGGTATAATAATGTGCAAAACTATCCACTAGAGAGGGCACCGCTAGGCCGGGGAGGATGCACCCGCGACACCAAAGGCGTCGTGAGTCAACCCGACCAGAGCAGTGCAATCAATCTACAGGCCACGGCGCCGAGCATTGGGTGCAAGACTACATGATCATTTGAGTGGTGAGGGGGAACCAATCACTTAACGGATGAGGCGCTCCAACACACGCTTCTTGTCCTCGAGCTCGCGCAGGGTGGCGTCCTCGTGGTCCTCGAGCCAGTCGCGGGCGTCGCGGATGGCGTTCTCGGCCTCCGTGTTGCCCTTCTCGCGGGCGTTCTCGATGGCGCGGTAGATGAACTGCTCGAGCTCGTTGCGGGCCTCGATCTTGCGGAGGAGCTCGGCGTCGTCCTTCTTGAACTTCTCGGCGTCCGACACCATGCGGTCAATGTCCTCCTGGGTGAGACGGCCGCGGTTGTTCGAGATCGTGGTCTCGGCGCGGGCACCCGTCTTCTTGTCGCGGGCCGACACGTTGAGGATACCGTTGGCATCGATCTCGAACGTGACCTCGACCTGCGGCTCACCACGCTTGGCGCGCTCAATGCCCGAGATGTTGAACTCACCGAGCTTGTTGTTCGAGTCAACGTGGGCACGCTCACCCTCGTAGATGCAGACATCCACCGAGGTCTGGTAGTCCTCCTCCGTGGTGTACACACGCGTCTTGCGGACCGGGATGGCCGTGTTACGCTTGATGAGCACCGACATGACCTTGCCGACGGTCTCAATACCGAGCGACAGCGGGGTCACATCGACAAGGAGCAGCGAGTTGGTGGCGTCGTTGCGGATGCCGCTGAGGATGGCACCCTGGACGGCGGCACCGTAGGCGACGGCCTCATCGGGGTTGATCGACTTGGAGAGCTCCTTGCCGCCGAAGAGGGCCGAGAGGAGCGACTGCACCTTCGGGATACGGGTCGAGCCACCGACAAGCACGACCTCCGTGATGTCCTCCGGCTTCATCTTGGCGTCCGCGAGCACCTTGAGGACGGTCTCCTCGCAGCGCTTGAACAGGTCCTCGTTGAGGGCCTCGAGCTTGGCACGCGTGAGCGTCGAGCTGAAGTCCACACCCTCGAAGAGCGAGTCCACCTCAACCGAGGCCGAGGTCGTGGTCGAAAGCATGCGCTTGGCCGACTCACAGGCCGTGCGGAGACGGCGCATGGCACGGGCCGAGCCCGTGGGGTCGAGGCCCTTGTTCTTGCGCTTGAACTCCGTGACGAGGAAGTCCACGAGGTTCGAGTCGAAGTCCTCACCACCGAGGTGGGTGTCACCGCCCGTCGACTTGACCTCGAAGATGCCGTTCTCAATGCTGAGGATCGACACATCGAAGGTACCGCCACCAAGGTCGAAGATGAGCACGTTGACACCGGCGCCCGACTGGCCGGCGTTGGTGTCGAGGCCGTACGCGAGAGCGGCGGCGGTCGGCTCGTTGATGATACGCTTGACGTCGAGGCCCGCAATGGCACCGGCGTCCTTGGTCGACTGACGCTGCTGGTCGTTGAAGTAAGCCGGGACCGTAACGACGGCCTGGTTGATCGACTGGCCAAGGTAGGCCTCGGCGGTCTCCTTCATGCGCGTGAGCACCATCGACGAGATCTCCTCCGGCGTGAACTTCTTGGTCTCGCCCTTGAACTCGACCTCGATGAGGACCTTGTTCTCGTCACCCTCCGTGATCTTGAACGGGAAGTGGAGCGCGTCCTTCTTGACGATCTCGTCGTTGAACGTGCGGCCGATGATACGCTTGGCGTCGAAGACCGTGTTGCTCGGGTTCGAGGCGGCCTGGATCTTGGCGGCCTCACCGATGAGGCGCTCCTGGTCGTTGAAGGCGACCCACGACGGCGTCGTGCGGTTACCCTCGCTGTTGGCGATGATCTCGACCTGGCCGTCCTTCCAGACACCCACGCACGAGTAGGTGGTACCGAGATCGATACCGATGACCTCCGAGAAGCCCTTCTCGGCGCGCTTGGCGCGCTCCTCGCGCTCCTTGCGGGCCTTGTTGATCTTCTCCTCGATCTCCATGCGCTTCATCTTGCGCGTGGCCTCGTCCATCTCGACGCCCGAGATCTCCTCCTCCTGCACCTGGAGCGCGGCCTGGGCCTGCGTGATGCCGGCCTGGATCTGCTTGTTGCCCTTGTCGAGCGTGAGGCCCTGCGTGTAGGCCGACACGGCCTTGGCGTAGTTCTTCACGTAGAAGTGCGCGGCGCCGAGGCGCGCGTAGCCCTTGGCGAACTTGTCGTCGAGCTCAATGCACTTCTTGGCGTCCTGGAGCGCCGGCGTGGCCTGGCCCGCCGAGAGGTACGCGGCCGAGCGGTTCGAGTAGTAGATCACGTTGGTCGGCTCGTACGCGATGGCGTTCGTGAACTCCTTGATGGCCGTGGCGTGGTCGCCGGCCGCGAACGCGGCGTTGCCGCGCTCCTTGGCCTCGGCGCCGGCGGTGGCGCGCTGCTCGGCCGACAGGTCCGAGTACTGGTCCTTCTTGGTGGTGCGGGTGCGACGCTTCGGGGCCATGGTGTCTGGTCGATGGGGGTTCTTCCTTCACGGGGGTGCCGAGTTGGGAAATGCGAGCCAAGAGGAGGGGAGCACGAGAGGAGGGGAGAACAAACACACACCAGCCCCACGACACCAACAACCAACGAAAGGCTGGGGGGGAGCGGACGGGGAGAGGAGGGGAGGGGGGGCGGAGAGCCAAACCACACAGAGCGAGAGGCGAATCCCTCCCCTCCGCTGTTGGCCTCCGAGCCAGGAAAGAGCCAAGCGCAGACGGGTGTTGAAGGCCGATGGCTCCAGTTGCCCCCTGATGGAGCAACTGTGAACGGCAGAGTTGCTGGATCCAGGGGCTTTTTGCCATCCGGCTGGCTCCGATTGGGTGGTGAGGAAGCCTCGAGCGCGGCCTCAGCCAGCTCTCCTGTCCAGTGGATCGAGGATTAGCCCATCACTCTGGAGGGGGCAAGGTCCCTCTACAAGAGAACTGTTGTGACCCGAGACAAGCGAGTCCCGCAACAGGCCAACCCAGAAAAAACCTTGTGACAAAGGTGAGTGAACGAGACCCCCTGCCTCAAGCCGGTTTGAGGTTTTATCAGTTTGACACGTGGCTCGTCTGCCGGTGGAATCATTAAGTGCGCATCTGTCTTCGCTGCCGTACATAGTATCCCCTAAATACGATTCGTACTTAGAAGGAGATTCGAGCAGCTCTCAGGCTCACTTCGTTGGGAACGCAACAAAGATGAGCGGCGGCGCGGCAAATGGATCCGCGGATGTGCTGCCCGTGGACGTGAAGGTCGAGTTCTCGGCGTACCAGGGCGAGAAGCAGCTCGCGGAGCTGGTCAAGCTCATCGACAAGGACCTCTCGGAGCCGTATTCGATCTTCACGTACCGGTACTTCCTCTTCAACTGGCCCGAGCTCTGCGTGCTCGCGCGCATCAACCAGAAGCTCGTGGGCGTCATCGTGTGCCGACTCGAGCAGATCGGCGCGAGCGAGCAGCACGCCGACTTGTCCTCACCGCCGCCAGTCAGTGACGTCGATGGCGAGGACGTCACGAAGGTCATGACGGGCTGGCGCGGGTACATCGCGATGCTCGCGGTCGAGAAGAAGTACCGCAAGATGGGCATCGGCTCGCAGCTCGCGCGAAAGGCCATCGACCTCATGATCGCCAAGGGCTGCGACGAGGTCATGCTGGAAACCGAGATCGCGAATAAGGGCGCGATCCGCCTGTACGAGAACCTGGGCTTCGTGCGTGACGAGCGGCTCGTGCGGTACTATTTAAACGGCGGCGACGCCTTCCGGCTCAAGCTGTGGCTCAAGTAAAAAAAGAAATCAACAAACGAAATGGAAAAATGCAACGCTTTTGTTTCTGAAGTCGATGGACGGAGGTGGACTATCTAGATGAAGTGGAACGACGTGCCCGTGCCGTTCACCTCGAGAACGTCGAGCTGTTCGTAGAACTGGATGCAGGCCTTGAGCTGGTACTGCGTGTAACCCTTGCGCAGCACGACCGGCTCAATCTCACTGAGCAGTACAGTCTTGAGCTGGCGCTCGTTCGAGTAGTCCAGCATGAGACGGTAGATCTTGGACGCCGTGTCGCTCGCGTTCGTTGTGCTGCCGCCCGTGCGTCCGCTGCCGCCATTGTTCTCCTCCTGCTCTGTCAGCGACGATTTCGACACGTACACGAGGCGGATCGCCTCGTCCACATCTTGGCTAATCACCTCAGTCGCGAAACGTAGGCGCGCGAGTGACTGCGACAGACGCAGAATACTCAGCAGCTGACGCGCTGTCATCGCGGTCTGCGCGTGGTTGGCGTTCTCGCCGTTGTTTGTGCCGTAGTTGCGCGTGAAACGCTGCTGACGAGCGTGTTCGTTCGCGTCCTGCTGGCGCAACGACACGTACGCCTCGACAATGTAGCTGCACAGGTGCTCCGGGATCGTCGGCTCGTACTGTTTTGCGATCGCGATGAAGTAGCGCAGCACCTCGGGACGCACGGGTTCGAAGCTCATGTCCGGGTTCTTCGCAAAACGATGCACATAGGTGACGTGTCGAGCGAGCGCTTCATCTTTCTCGTAATTGGCAATGTCGAGAATCAGGAAGAGCAGATCGAAACGCGACAGCAGCGCGTTGGGCAAGTTGATGTTCTCCGACGCGCTCAGTCGCTTGTTGTAACGGCCGTAGATCGGGTTTGCCGCGGCCAGCACCGAGGTTCGTGCGTTCAGCGTGGTCGTAATGCCGGCCTTCGCGATACTCACGGTCTGCTGCTCCATCACCTCGTGGATCGCCGTTCGGTCGGACTCTTCCATCTTGTCGAACTCGTCGATGGCACATATTCCCATATCAGCGAGCACGAGTGCACCACCTTCGAGCGTCATTTCCTTCGTCATGGTATCTCGCACAACGGCGGCTGTGAGACCGACACCCGAACTACCCTTGCCTGTGGTGTACACACCACGCGGAGCAATGGTGGCAATGTGCTTCAGCAGCTGGGACTTGGCTACACCGGGATCTCCCATGAGTAGGATGTTGATATCACCACGCAGCCGCATACCTTCATCCATTCGCTTGGTCACACCGCCGATCATGAGAAGCAGAAGCGCCTTCTTCACATCCTCGTGGCCGTAGATCTCTGGAGCGATCGACTGTGACAGCATCTCGTACATGTTTCCACTCTCCTGCAACCGGAGCACCGCGTTTTCCATCTCCTCGCTCGACTCCATGGCCGAGTATCGCTTCTTGTGGTTTTCCACGTCCGTCGCCTCGAGGTACGTCTCGGTGATGAGACCCATTTGCATCTGCCGCTGGGCCGAGTACGGCATGGGAAGGAAGACACCGCAGATGGTGACGATGGCACCAGGCTCACACGTTCGCGTAAGCTCACCACGCAGATAAACGGTCAGCGATCGGGGGATGTGGCCCATCGGCACCTGGTCCGGGAGCTCCTGGAACTTGACCTCCTGGTACTTGTCGAACTTGCTGGCCTTGGTCTGGAGGAGAAGACGTCCCATCTGCTGGTTAGTCTTGCAGCGTTCACTCGGGCACTGCACGATTGGTGTGAACTGGCGCGAGTTGACCTCCTGGTAGACTTCGTACGCGCACGCCTCGCACGTGTAGGTGGCCACCGTGATCAGCGGCTTGACATTGGAGACACGAGTGACCATGCCCTTGATGCGCACCAGCGTGCCAACCTTTGCGGCGCGCACGTCGCGGATCGGCACCGCCTTCATCTTGACGCCCGGCACGAGACGAACCTCGAAGCGACGCATGAGAGCAGGCGGGAAGATGTTGGTCGCATCCACGTTCTCGGCGCCGACGGTTTGCTGCTGCTGCTGAGCGAGTTCCTGCGCGCGGTGTGTACGCAGCACGTCCAAGACATCCTGGGCGTCGGCGATGTCGCGCGTAGGAGCCGGAAGATTCTCGTCCACGGCCTCGGCGAAGAGCGACATGTAGCGACGGGAGTTGCGCACGATGCGGCGAACGAATGCGTCATCATTCTCGTACTACACAGTCCAGAGGTGTGACGACATCCATTGTTAGACAAAGAGTTCCGGGTGTCGCCGACAACGTTAGACAGGATATACGTACGATCTGGACGTCGTCGAGCGCAATTGGAATCGACGTCCGCTCGCGGTTCGCGACCTCTTGCTACGAGATCCACCAACAACCAATTAGATCCCACGAACAACTTGACAGCACTCCCGTCCACGCTCGCCGCTAGTGTTTCTTACCAGCATACGCTTGTACTTGGGCGCGTCCCCGTCGTCATCCAGATTCGACCGGTAATTGAGCAGGAACGCCACGCATTTCTCTAAAGGCAAAGGACACATTCGATCAGCAACTTAACCTCCCCGGTCGCCAGACAGCGAGTCGCGCCTCGTACCTTTCTCTTCGCGGTAGTCCACGCCCGAGGAGCCGGTCACGGTGCGGTCGCTGGGACCCGAGCCAGCCACGGCGTTGTTGAGCGCGTTGGGCGTGCCGAACGACTGGCGGTTGCCGCCGCCGGCGGAGCCGAAGGACGCGCGGTTCGCACCGCCGAAGCCGCCGCCGCCGCGCGCGCCGCTGCCACCGGGCGTGCCGAAGCGGGGCGCTGGAGAGGGCGACGCCATCGCTGCTGGGAGAAAGAGGGCGTTTTGGATGGGGACGGCTGCCAGGATTGCCGCGAGTTCCCGCGCAAAACGAAATGGGAAGCGGAGGGGAGACCAACACTCTTTTGTAGATTTTATCAGGATTTTCTGTGCCGGTTTGAAAGTTAGGAACCGATGGGGATTGTGGAATACTGACGTTAGATGTAAATAACGTGAACTGTGTTTCATGACATTTCGGGAAATAAGTTACGTGAAGGGTCATTTTGTTTGACGGCAAAAGCGGACAAAATGGCGAAACTGGAGACGAGGAACGCAGGTGCGCGCGTCCGGGAGTGCGCGAAGGAGCGGCTTACATATTAGCATATAGTGTACATGGGGCGCCTGGCTCATATCGGTCGTGCTCTTCGTACATCTGTATCGACGCGTGGGTGGGTGTGAACGGGACTCGGCGTTGGACGGCAGTTCGCCAT
Organism: Pythium rhizo-oryzae; assembly: GCA_027475725.1. NCBI lineage: Eukaryota > Oomycota > Peronosporomycetes > Pythiales > Pythiaceae > Pythium > Pythium rhizo-oryzae. The sequence goes on along the minus strand of JAMFLL010000622.1, from coordinate 5,228 downwards.
CTCACAGGTGGGATTCAAAGGAAACCGATCAGCTCGCACAGCCGCTGCCGCCGGCGAAGCGCAGACACGCCGTGGACTCGAAGATCGACATCAAGTTGGAGGTGAGCGACGCGAAGAAGATCGCGCCAAAGAACGAGAACAACAAGACGCCGATGAGCTTGTTGGAGCTGCCGTGGCGTTTAAGCTCTTTCGCCTGCAGCTTCTGCTTGGGGAGCAGCGGCAGAATCGCGAGGTTGACCACGAGCCGCAGCCCGTACTTGACGAAGAACGCGATGGCCACGTGCCAGCGCACCTCGGTCGTGTCACGCTTCATGTCGGCGTCGTACACGTCGAACGCCGAGCCAAACACGTTGGACGTCGCCGTCATCACGGGGATCGCGAGGTTGTAGACCGTCGTAACAAGACTGTACGTGGAGCTCTCGAGTCCGGGCTCGGCGATCTCGACGATGACCACAAGCCGGATCATCATCGCCAGCGCGTCAAAGAAGCCGATGATCTGGTCCTTGGCGAGGTAGAAGAACTTGTTGCGATACACGTCGAAGACGGTGATCAGCACGGACGGCAGGCCGACGAGAGTGCCAGCGACGACCGAGACGATCATGATGGTCCTCCAGTTGGTGTTGAGCAAGTGGTTCCGCATCGTGTACGTCGCGAACGCGTACACGCCCGAGTTGACGCAATAGAACAGGCTGTTGGAAAGCGGATCCATCTTGAGCCAGACCTCGTTGATCGTGTTGGACGGGCTGACGTCGAACGAGAAGGTGAAGAACTGGACGAAGCCGTACACTGTGATCTGCCACGTTGCGCGGTGCTGCATGATGCGCGCCACGCCGCGCAGTTGATGGCGAAGCGGCTGACCGATGACGCGCTCGTCTTGTAGGCAGAATCGAGTCGCCAGCAGTGCCATGACACCTACACACGTCAGGAACCCGAAGAGCACGCCGAGCGGCAACGAGTACTGGAAGTGGCCACCGTACTCGTCGCTGTTGAGACCGAGCGCCACGATGAGGGTGCCGACAAGCTCAGCGAAGAAACGGACGCCGTACACCATCGTCTGTGCCTGGCCGCGTTGGGATTCGGCCTCACGATGGGCGTACTCGACCATGAGTCCGTCACAAGCCACGTCCGCGAGCAGATACCCGACCGAAGATGCCATGAGCGGGATCACGTATTTCGGGCTGTGGGAAGACGCTTCTTCGTTTACAACAACGCCGTCTCGCTTGAAAGGCTCGACTTCGGGCATGAAGGTGATCACGCTCATGACGACGACCAAGAAGATCCAACCGATGTAGATGTACGGCTTCCGCCGGTACCCGTTGATTGGGACGCAGTCCGAGATGAAGCCCAACGGGAACTTGAGGTACCATGCGAAATTCAGCAGCGAGCTCGCGGAATTGGACTGATATCCCTGGAGGTTGAGGTAGATTTTGAAGAGCGGGTACACGATCGCGGGGAAGACACCGTTGAAGATGCCGACGGCAAAGTAGTTCACGAGGAGACCAATGTTCTCGCGTGCGAGGAGGTTCACGGAACCGCCGGGGCGCAACGCGCCGCCACTGGATTGATTGCTCACGGTGCGACGTCGGTCGAGCCTCGGATACCGCGACGCCCATTCCCGACGCGCCTGTGGCGACAAAGCAAGATACGATGCAAGCTCTGCCGGCCCCATGGTGGTCGTTTCGCGCTCGGTACCATGCGAAGACCGGAAGCTGGTGATCACCGCTGGCTTGCAGAACGCGCCGTCTTCGAGGATAGGGATCGTCATGTCATGCTGGGACGAGTTGAGCGACGACGACGACTTGGGGCTCAAGAGTACGCGCGACATCGTGCTTTCCGTTGTGGGCGATTGAACGTGACAGCCAGCTTAAGAGTGATGCGTTCCTGTCGCCGCGCGCTCAAGCCGGATTCCGACCAAGCTCGAGGGTTCTTTCTTTGCGTGGGCGTGTTCGGCGCGTCCACGACTCGCGCGACGTCTTTGGTGAGTGAGGACCCAGCCGTTAATTGCGTCGGCGCTTGTTTGAGCGCGCGTCGCCGTGATTCTGATCGGAGATCCGTGTAGAGCCGAGAGACAAACAATCAGCGACAAGAGCTTTGTGGTCACCAGTCCCGGTAAGATATGCAGCGCCGCGGCCGCGAACGTTGACGGCCGAGGGCAGCTGGGCGCGGAATGCGTTCGGAAAGAGGACGCTCGCGAGGGTATTAATCCCACGTCCACGCCACCGCAACGCTGCACGCTGCCGCAATCAGGCGGGCCTCGACTCTCCGTGGATCCTAGTTGGCGGCGCCACGTGGTCAATCTTTGAATGGAGCGCTTGAAGCAGCCCACCGCGGAGAGTGAGACCGAACTGGTGCACTGGAGACAACACCGCGCTCGTCAGTGAATGCCGTGTCGGTGGTGGGCGCGCTGAACGGAACGCTCCCTTCGCGCGCTCCCGGCCTCCCACGTGGGGATGGACCCGCCGGAATGGATTCCGCGACGCATTGCGGGAAGCGTTGCCGGCCGCGACGCCACACTGGCGGGCACGGCCGCCACTGGCGACCGGGCGAAAGCCACACTCCCCGAGTCGGCGGCCTGGATCGGCAAGACCAGCGGGCGCTGGATGCGCCAGATGGGGAGCCCAAGTGGGATGTGGCATCAGATTCGCTCAAGTTGTCAAAAGAAGGTTGATTGTGCGTCCATGGGATGATAGTTGGTCACCCCTTCTCACCCTTTTATAAGTTAATTGGATGATTCACGACGTATTTTGGTGATGTTGTGGTGGCAAAGTGTTCAGAACCCGGCTTTTGGTTGCAGTTCTGGTGGGTCCAAGAATTTCAAGTGCGACCCGACAGGCGCAACGGTGAGTTTGTGGGGGCCGGCAGTTCTGGTTTGTTTGCGTTTGCGATCGTGCCGACTGCCGAGGTTTCCGAGCCGGAGGACGCTCGAGTCGAGCGGCTCGACGGTGGCCCAGTGGGATTGGGGGGTGGCACTTTCTGCCTCCAGAAAGCCAGCGCGAACGGTGGATGCCGTGACCCCTTGGAAGGCGAATCTCTAGAGACTCGCCATGTGGAGACCGTGATCGAGCACGCATTGGCCCAAGCACCCATGGTCAAGTGGGTGACCCCATCGACCGGGCACGAGCCGCCCTGGATCGCTCGAGATCGTGGTTTTGGTACCTGGGAGTCGGGTGGATTCCTGGCGGGCGGTTCAAGATGCCCGCGAAGTTCGCTGCCAGCAAAGCTTATACCGGTGAAGGGCGGACTTCGAAGTGTAGTGTTCGAAAAGAAGGCATTTCCTCGGGCGGCGGGGACGGACATGGTCGCGAGGGAATGCGTCTACGTAAGTCGTCTTCGGGTCTTGGGTGGCTCGTGACATGCCAATCGTGGCATCTTCCGTTCGAACAACCGCCCACGTGACATTGATGTGTGTGTAATCAGTTGAAGTTAGCCGCTTCCGCGGTTGTTGCCATTCTTCAGCATCTGGGCAAGTGCATGAGCAAGCCCATCGACATTGAAGAGCGCACCTCCATGTCGAGTCGACAACGCAGCGAGAAGTAGGGACCTACCGTAGGTCCTACGCGGCCCTTTCTCCGGATCGGAACGCTTTCGCGTGGACTCTCCAATCGCACAACGGCCTCTGTCGTGAGCTCGACGGCTTCTGCTTCTCGATCAATTCTGTTGAAGCTGCGATGCCAAGCTCTATGCACGCTTCTTCAGCATCCGCTCGAATTCTCCGCGCTCTATGCAACCGGTCCGATCAAGGATCGCGAGATGACGTGCTGCAGATCGCCCCCACGCCGCTCGGCGCCTCCGGTTTGCCAGTCGATCGTTAAGCAACGCGAACGCACGCGCCGAGAGGAGCGTCAGGGTTATGGAGTAAATAACACTGTAGTAGCCAGCGAGAGCGGGGCCGCCCAGGAACTGCAATTGTCCATTATGGCGCCACTGCCCCCAGGTTGATCGTCACACGTCGCAGATATCTGACTTTTTCGCCACCGATTATCCGCCAATCAACATCTATTAAGCTCGAATTTTCAACCAATTAGTATAGTGTGGAGAATCCTTCCGCCATTTTTTGAAGAGCTCTTTTCGCGCCCGCCCGACGAAGATGGCGAGGCGGGGAATCCGCGGCGCGTGATACGACGTAGAGAAGCTCAATGGACGCGAGAGAACACAGCGGCGCGACGCACGCGCGTCCACTGGGTGCGCTGGAGACGCTGGGCGACGCGCTCGCCGCGGCATTCGACGAGGAAGTGGCGCGGTGGCGCGGCGCCGCCGAGCGGTCCACGGCCCACGCGACTCTTCGGCGGGCGGTGGCGCCGCGCGGCCGCCATGAGTCAGCACGGGACCAGTGCGCGCTCTTGGAAGACAAGTGCGGTTGGTTAGGCGGAGATGGTGACGGCGACGAGGGCGACGATGATGATACGAGCGTGGCGGCGACGGATCCGCAGAGCCAGAGCGACGTGTCGGCGGAGTGTGGACTGGGCGCGGCCGGAGATGCGACGCTCGCGGCCAAGTGGGCCGCGCTGGAGGGTGTGTTGTCGTCGCTACAACCGGCGCCGCATCACCGCCGACAGCTCGGGAAGCCCGCGCGTGTGGTGCCGCTCACGAGCCACGGTTTACGGGGCCTGCGCACTGAGTTGGCGAGTCTGAAGATCCAGAGCCGAGCGAGATTCTGGAAGGACGACGACCACGGCGAACCGATTAGTGCCAAGGTGCTGTGTAGCAAGATTTTCGGTGCGTGGGCCGAGATAACGCGCGAGAATGCGGCCAGAAGAGCAAAACAACACGCTGCAGATCAGCACTGGCGTCGGTGGAGACACCGTTCAGTGGTGCGCGCGTGGTGGTTCGTGTGTGTCCACCGTCGTGCGATACGAACACGTGACCGCGAACTGACCCGCGCGATCCGATCGCACAGCACACAGTCGTTTCTCCGGCGGTGGTGGGTCGCGTCAAGATGGTCCAGAGGTCAACGGCGCTTGAAGACGTGGGGCGATGCGCGCCGGCTGGACCAGGCGCTGCTCGCGTGGAAGGAGCTGCTTGGGCTTGTCCGACACATCAACGCATTTCGCAGCCGAGCGGCAGCAGCACGCCTGACGATGGCAGTTGCGAACTGGCGGAGGTATACGACTACTCTCAAGCTCAAGCGAGAACGAGCTCAGCAGGTACGCTCTTTTCTGCTTCGGCGGTACCTGTGTGGGCTTGTCCAGGGAACTCGCATTTCGCGAGAGCGGCGCCGACGGGTCGGG
>JAMFLL010000621.1:0-30543 GCA_027475725.1 Pythium rhizo-oryzae | reverse complement strand
GAGCAACGTGGACACGAGTATGTGGTCGTGGCGCCGCTTGGACGGGTGTGGGCGTTTCCAGAAGTCGGGTCGTCGGGTCTCGCGCGTCAGCGTGGTGTACGTACGACTTGCACTTGCGACACATGCTGCGCGCCGGGTGGTGGTCATGTGAGGTGAGACGACATTCACAACTCGTCCCCGGATGCGTGAGAGCAACGTGGACACGAGTATGTGGTCGTGGCGCCGCTTGGACGGGTGTGGGCGTTTCCAGAAGTCGGGTCGTCGGGTCTCGCGCGTCAGCGTGGTGTACGTACGACTTGCACTTGCGACACATGCTGCGCGCCGGGTGGTGGTCATGTGAGGTGAGACGACATTCACAACTCGTCCCCGGATGCGTGGGAGCAACGTGGACACGAGTATGTGGTCGTGGCGCCGCTTGGGCGGGTCTGAGCGCTTCCAAAAGTCGGATCTCACGTGTACGACGTGCAGGATTTGGAGTCAGCGCCGGTACACTGGGGCAGCACTAACACAACGTCCGTGGGTGTGTGGGAGCGACGTGGACACGTGTGTGCGGTCGTGGAGTCGCTTGGGCGGGTCTGAGCGCTTCCCAAAGTCAATCTTGTTAGAATGAGTACCGTGAGACTGAATTGAATGAAAGTTCCCTTTATTACAGACTCCCTTCCTATAGGCCTCCCAGTCTAAAGTGCTCAGACCGAGGCGAATTGGAAAGTGAGCTCCACTTTCCTCGCCTCTTACTCCTCATCGCACTGGTCGATTCCTCGGTAAGACCCCCAGGCCCCCTTGAGGGAGAGAGCACCTGCCCTCTATTCTGGCCTCTGCCATGGATTCTTATCCGTGTGTTTTCTCTGTCTACCATGACACTTTATACAGGTCTCTGCTTCTGAGCGCTCTCAGAGCCCATGTCTAACACTCCCACTAAGTGTTATCGGTAGATGGAGAAGCAAGATTGCGCACCCCAATCTTGTCTCGCAGCTTTAGGAACTGCTTGTTTAGAAGGGGCTTTGTAAGGATGGCAGCAGCCATCGCTGAGGTCGGACAATACTGGATATTCAGTCTACCCTCGTCGACCAGGTCACGAGTAAAGAGATACCGTATCTCAATGTGCTTTGTTGACTTGTGATTGCCAGGATTTTTGACTGTGCTGATGGCAGACTTGCTGTCGCACCATACCTACACGGCTTGCTTTTGTGGAAATCCCATTTCCCCAAGCAAGTGCCAGATCCATTCACTCTCCTTAGCCCCTTCGCTCAGCGCGATTAGCTCGGCTTCTGCTGTAGACAACGAGACAGAAGCTTGCTTGCTGCTACACCAGGATACACTGGCTCCCGCAATCATGATTACGAAGCCCGTAACTGATTTACGTTCTTTTGTTTGACACGCGAAGCTTGCGTCTGTGGTACACTTCATACGTCACGTCTGTCGACTTTCCATCGAGAACGAGCCCGTAAGTAGACGTCCCTTTCAAGTATTTGAGTACTCTCAAAGCGGCCTCCCAGTGCGTTTGTTGTAGCAAGACAGAACCTTACTCAATTCTCTGACTGCGTTTGCGATATCTGGTCGCGTTCCACGTACCAGATACTGCAGAGATCTCACAATCCCTCTGTAGTCGAAACTCTGCTTCGCAATCTCAGTAGCACTCATGTGTCTTTCTGGCTCTAATTGCTCGCCAGTGAGCTGAGGCGTGGACGCAATTCTGCTATCCTCAAGTCCAAACTTGACTATCAGGTCGTTGATGTACTTCTGCTGTGATATAGTCATCACACGCTGTGCTCGATCGCGAGACACTTCATCTTCAGGATATAGTGGATGTCCCCGAGGTCTTTCATTCTGAATCGAGTCGAAAGCTCCCGTTTCAACTTGTTCACTAGGTTTAGATCTCGGGACATAATTGTGAGATCGTCGACGTAGACGACCACAATTACCCATTCATCTCCCACTTTTTGTACGTAGATGCAGTACTCTTTGCTACAACGTACAAAACCCATGGACTTCAGGAACCCATGTAGCACCTCATACCAAACCCTGGGAGCTTGTTTCAGGCCGTAGATGTTTTTCTGGAGTTCACAACCAGATGCTCTGTACCTCGTTTAGCATAGCCAGGTGGCTGCCGCATATAGATGCGATGTTCCCCTTCCATGGAACCATTGAGAAACGCTGTCTGAAGATCCATCTGATGAATGTGACAGTCAAGGATCGTTCCGATTGCCAACACAATCCGCAAAGATTCAAAGCGTGCGACAGGCGCGTACACTTCATCACAATCCACACCATATTCCTGGTGGTTGCCCTGTGCTACTAGTCGCGCTTTGAACCTTTCAACAAGTCCGTTTGCGAGGTACTTGATTGCCAACACCCAGTGACAAGGCAGTGCCTTCCGATCACTTCGCAGTGGGACTAGGCGCCACGTGCCATTGTCCATCAGAGACTCGTATTCACTATCCAACGCCTTTCGCCATATTGTCTTTTGTGGACCGTTTAGCGCTTCTTTCAGGGTTCGTGGTACCTTGATCTTTGTCTCCAACAGATCAGCCACATTTTCCATGTTGAGATGCGCCTGAAAGGTTTGGTAATCGGCGAACCGATCAGGCTTGCGACTCTCACGCACAGGCCTTTTTCGTGATGGGGTAGGGGTTGCCGGAAGCGTCCTTCTACGTTTCCTAGCTGGCTCCTGAACCGTGTTTTGTGCGTCAGCTCCCACTGATGGTGGCATCAGGGGCTTTGGCACTAGACTATGTTCTGTGTCACTGAGGACTACCTCCAAATCATCATGACTGCTTGTCTCATGTTGACTAGGACTAAAACTCCCACTGCTTTGGATCACTGATGTATTCGGAAACGACTTCTGCACAATCTTAGCACAGTGTTCTGTATCGAAAACAACATCCCTACAGGTGAGAAAACGGTTGTTGTAGATGTCAAGGAGTCGATAGCCCTTAGAGTCTTCAGACAACCCCAAGAATCGACATTTTACTCTCCTCTCTGAGAGCTTCTTGTCATCTCTTTGTTCTTCTGGGATAAATGCAAAGCAGATAGTGCCCCAGATGGGTAGTTCGCTCATGTTCGGTTTTTCTTTGTGAACGAGCTCGTACGGTGATCTATCACCCAGCCGTGGCATTGGTGTTCTGTTTAGTACATATGTAATGTACATCAGCACCTCAGGCCACCACCGTGAGTCCATGTCAGCATCCTTTAGTGCGCAGCGCTGAGTTTGCTCTGGTGGTCACGTTCTGCAGGCCCGTTCTCTTCAGGACTGTATTTGTTTGACCTCTGAAAGACGATGCCTTTGTCAGTGCAGAAGTCTTTGAACGCTTTGTTCACGAATTCAGATCCGCCATCTGACCGTATGCGGCGAATCGTGAACTTTCCCTTGCGTTCCAGCTGGAGGAGCAACGCTTTTACCTTCTCGTCGACCTACTTTTTGTTGCGGAGCACAAAGCTCCAGCGCCACGATGTTGGCTCATCAATGATGCTGAGAAAGTACCGAACGGTGCCTACCGTACCGTATACTCCAATGGTCTTTATCGGACCGTTGGTGTCCATGTGGATGGTGCTAATCGGCTGGTCGTCTCTTGATCCGACCATCCCCCGATAGGACATGCGCTTTGCTTTCATCTCAGCGCATATTTGGCAAAAGAACGGAACCTTTCTCAGTAGCTTTGCGCTAACCTGTGGCATTCCAGCGACAAGTTTCTGGCTTAGTATCTTTATTACCATTTCTTTGTTTAGATAGCCCAGAGTTATGTGCCATTGTTTGAGCAGAACCTCCAGTTGACTGCTCCCTGGTACAGCCAGTGGTTTACAAGGGGCTGCCTTGACTGCGTTGCAGAACACTTGTCTGTCATCGAGTGTCCTATTCCTAACGTAGTAGGCGCCATTGACCGCATCGGCGACAAATACCAGCTTGTGTTTCCACAGAACAAATTTATATTCACCCCTTGAGCTCTCTATAATCTGATACCCCGCCTTCTTCAGCCAAAACTCACTAATGAAAATGGACTTGGCACCTGGTACCAGAGCTATATTACTGAGATAAACGGGTTTGATCCCATTTGTGCACAAGAAATACAGTTTTACTGTTCGTAAATGTGTATTACACAGTTTTGACCCCTGACCAAATGTAAACCGGTACCTACTGTTTGGTACTAGTGAGACAAAGGTATCCCTAATCCTTGTCGAGCCGAGTCCACACCCTGAGTCTAACACCCAATCCTTGTTAGTCAGAGTTCCGAGAGGCTGTAACAAAAAAGGGTACCGGTATCTTACCGTTTCTTCCAGTTGTTCGGAGATGCGTCCGATCGCGGCAGCTGCATCCGCAACGGTTGTCGTGATCGTGGGTGTCGCGACATTGTTCTGAACATCTGGATCCGCAGCTGATTCAGGATCAGCTGGGAGAACTTCCGCAACGTCGGCTGCGAACTCAAACTCGCTGAGGTCGTCCAACCCGTCGCCCCCGTCGCTGTCACTGTCGGGAGGTGGGATAGGAGACAACGTGACAGGGTCAGTTGCCACAAAGGGCGACGGATCCTCAGACCTTTTCTGCTTACTTATAGTAGCTACATCAACGTTGACCTTCTTGGCCGCCGCGCGAAGCTCGGGAGACATGGTCTTCGCGAGCTTCTGGCGCTTGATCGGCCCCATTTCCTTGCTGTCGGCATGGATGTTCTTGCGAGTGATCCCGGCCAACACATCACGGGCATTCTGGGGACAATCACTCCGCATGTGGTCGACACCGTCGATGTTGTGGACACCAAAGCAGTAGAAGCACTTCCCACCGTTGTTCCACTTCTCCTCTGTCTCCTTCTTTCTTTTTCCTGTCGCCTTTATCGAACCCGAACCCTGGGTCTGGACATGGTTCACGGCGACACTGGCTTTCTTCACCTTCACATGGTTCACAGGTGCACTCTTGACCCCGATCTGCGCCTTGTTATTGTCACCGAAGATGTTCTTCAGACGTCGTTTCAGACGGCGTTCCAATTTTTCAATCGTGAATTCCACCGGGTCGAACGACACAGACGATCCCCACAGGTGCACTGGGATCAGACGTAGGATTTGCACCATCATCAGCTGAGATGGGATCAGCTTCGTCTTGAGCTGGTCGTTTGCCTGGCGATTCACACGGTTGCGGATGCCCTTCAGCGTTTGGAACAGGTGCCCAATGGACTTGAAGTCCATAGCCAGGGCAGCATCGCACTCCTTGAGCATCTCCACCCTTCCTTGGGCGTTGTTCTGGCCGAAATCAGATTCCACCTGGGCCCACACCACGGGGAGTTTCTGCTCGTTCAGCGAAACCATCATCTGCTCGCGGTACTTCGCTGGCAGTGTGTTGTTCAGGAGGTTCTTGATGTACAGCTCCTGCTGCATCATCGCCGCCTTTTGCAGGGCGTACTTCTTCTTGTCGTCATCCGAGGTGTCCGCGCCCGGCTCTGGTACAACCGCCACCTTGTACAGCATCTCCTCGAACGAGAGAAGAGGCCGCGTACGGCCAGCCTGGAGCTCCTCGAGCGTGCGACTGCTTCCGAGCTGCCGCAGGTGCACGATAATCAAGTCTTTCCATGACGGAAACCGTTCCTTGGTGCCATCGTACTTCATGCTCTGCATGGCTTCGGTCGACTCGGTAGCGTTCAACATACTTGAAATGTAAGAATGAATACCGTGAGACTGAATTGAATGAAAGTTCCCTTTATTGCAGACTCCCTTCCTATAGGCCTCCCAGTCTAAAGTGCTCAGACCGAGGCGAATTGGAAAGTGAGCTCCACTTTCCTCGCCTCTTACTCCTCATCGCACTGGTCGATTCCTCGGTAAGACCCCCAGGCCCCCTTGAGGGAGAGAGCACCTGCCCTCTATTCTGGCCTCTGCCATGGATTCTTATCCGTGTGTTTTCTCTGTCTACCATGACACTTTATACAGGTCTCTGCTTCTGAGCGCTCTCAGAGCCCATGTCTAACAGATCTCACGTGTACGACTTGCAGGATTTGGAGTCTGCGCGGGTAAACCACCAACTTGCGACGTGTGCCGCGCGCCGGCTAGTGGACACGTGAACTGGGACAACACTAACACAACGTCCGTGGGTGTGTGGGAGCGACGTGGACACGTGTGCGCGGTCGGGGAGTCGCTTGGGCGGGTCTGAGCGCTTCCCAAAGTCGGGGCTTGGACGCGTGGGAGCGACGTGGACACGAATATGTGGTCGCGGCGTCGCTTGGGCGGGTGTGGGCGTTTTCAGATGAGTGGGAGCTTTTGCGTGCGCTGATGGGGGCCAACACATGAAAGTCTTCTATAAACGGCATGGCTTGTCGTTCCATAGTCGTTTATACGATGATTCCACGGTGGCCAATTTTGCGCTTTACCGTGCAATGCTGCGATAACCTGACGCTGATTACCACCTTTGTTCTGCACCGTCCGTGCACGTCCACACCAGTGGACTTGTTACCCCGGGTTCTTGAAGCATCGGTCGGTGGTGTGCGTGTGGCACGCGCCTGGTTTGGCCTTCTGACAATACGTACACGTCATCTCGACCTTGGGTTTTGCAGGTTATCGTGACGATTGTCACTCGACTGTTGTCCTCCTTTGTGTCGTTTGCTCTTGCCCTTGTTTAGCCCCTTCCTTCTGCTCTTGTAATTGGGTCTCGAGCACTGGCCTTGGTCTCCTTGTCCCTCCAACGCTGCAGCTCCTCCGTACCGCTGAAAGAAAGCAAACAGCTCGTTCATTGTAGACGGATTTATCTGATCGACGACTGGCCCTCTGCCAAGCTTGAGGCGTTCCTTGAGCATATAGCGGCCGAACTCGAGGACTCTGGTACGTTTGCTGCTTCATCACCAACAAGCATGGTGGTCTTCCTTCAGATCAAATCAAACTTTTCAGTGTACACACCGACGGACATTTCTCGGGTCTTCACTGGCCGTGGCGGTGCCGGCGTCGCCGCCGCTCGTTGTCCCAACTAGGAGAGCACCGATTTCACCCCGGAAGGCCCGTCGCTCACTCGACCCACAGTAGATATCTGCTCATGTTGAGCTGCAGGAACTAGCTTGTCAGATCAGAGATCCCAATGCCACCGTCCTTGCGCGCGCCAGTGGTGGAAGGTCGTGGCTTATCCAAGTACGTCGCGGCCGTGTCAGACGTCAGCTGCTGGAGGCTCCAAATGCGCCCCGCAGTCGGCCACGTATGGCGGCTAACGTTCAAAAGTTTCGGGGTTATGGTGACCTGCACAACCTGATCTCACTGCAGGACATCCGTGGTCTTAGTCTGCGCTAAAGCGAACCGGGTCCTGGGCTGCTTGACGGCCAGTTCTCACACAAGATTGACGTTCAGTGCACTTGCCACTTGTCCCCAGAGCGCCAGGGCCATCTGGCCGTGGGCAGCTTAGGAAAACCAATGCCGCCGACGTCAGAGGCCCACCCTAATCGCGCGAGAGCGATCGCCATGCGCTTGTCCACGTTCACCCCAGTCTCGATGCTGCCGAAACCGTATGAGTTCCCGCTTGAGAGGAGCAGCCTCCCGCGGCGCAGACAGGTACAACTTTGTATCATCCGCAAAGCCAGCAGCCGTCACCGTTGTGCCGGACGGGAGATGAATACCGTGGATGTCGGACACAGCCACAAGCTGGTCGTAGTGGGTATACACAGCTAAGATGAACAGGACGGGTGCAAATGGGCACCCTGGCAAATCCCGTTCAAAATCGCGTGGTTGTCAAAGAGGCGGTCCTCCGTTAGGTATGCTGCGGTTGTCGTCATATACATGACCTCCACAGCACAAACGAGCGTCTCGGGGAAGCCCACCCAACGAAGCGCCAACGTGAGAAAGCGCCTAATGAGCGTATCATAAGCATTTGCAAAGTCGAGCAGGTCCGCCGTGGCAGTGGATGGGACCTCCCCAGCCGGGACCAGCTGAGTGATCGCAGACCCACCGACGTCAAATGCGTCATGCATCTGTCAGTTCGGCACAAAGCCAAACTGCGTTGGCGACACAACGTTCTCCAACTGGCGCGTGGCGCGATTAAGTAGCACTCTCGAGAAAATCTTGTAATCAGTGCTGAACAGTGCGATTGGACGATAATCCAGGCCGGTCTGGGGCGCCGGTTTCTTCACGATGCAGAAGATAGTGGCGCCGCTAAAGCTAGGAGGGAGTACACCCGCTGCGTACCACTCGCGTGAGAAGCGGCTTTAGGCGTTCTGCATGGTCACGGGATCAGTTATTAGGGAGTCTGTCAGGCCCACAAGCGTTCCCCCCCTGGGGCACGCCACAATTGCCACAGCGACCTCCTCCTCGGTGAATGGAACCAGAAACGGTGCCGTCAACACTGTAGCGCTTGGTGATGGAGGAGAAGCAAAGAACCCGTCCTGTGTGGTCGGCTCCATGGGTCCGCGTTGCCTGGTCTCGGTCCAAACGTGAGCGTGTGGGAGTTGGACCGAACTTAGTAAGCCGTTCGCACCAGTATCTAACATCAACGGCAGCTCCAGGTCGTTGACTGCATCATGCACTTAGGCTTGGATTGATCTTCTTCTTCTTTATCGTCACATATAGCTTTTTCAAATGCTGTTGGTTCTTCACACACGCTTTCTTCAGGCGGTTCTCCACACTCAATCGGGTCTTGTTGTCTTGTTCGTTGATTTTTATCATCATCGATTTACGCCTCATCCATGTCTTCACCCACCGTTGATCTCGTTTTTGTGAATGATACTGTTGAAGCAAAGGACGGGGCACCGGGCGCTGGCGTTGGTGCCGTTGTTTTACCTGCTTCATTCCACGCGTGCAGGTGGCTGAACGACATGTCTCCTTGATGATGTATGGAGAGGCTGTTGCATTGGTACCGTTGAAAGTAGTGGCTGTCGCCTCCAACCTCACCTCTCGCTTAGGTCCAGAGCGTACTTCGAAGTATATCCTCAGCGAAGAGTTCCCCCACTCGGTACTTCGTCCAGACGTGGACTTGACAGAACCTCCTGTGCGTCAGTGTGTCCTGTTTCAGTACAGTGCAAATTTGGCTTGTACCTTTTTATGATTACAGTACCACCTTGTATTGTCACTTTGACTTATAAAAAACCTCGTGCCTGTGTTCTAGAACCTCGTCTCTGGGTTGGGTGTTGTTCTGCAGGGGGGGAGGAGGGACAACCCAGGAATCGGGTTTAGGAGAGCGCGTTGGCCCGCGCCGGCTGGCTCGCGAGCGCGAGAAGGGAGAGTGGGCGCGCGGGTTTTTCCGACTGTCGTGCGTTCGTTCGGTTGTTGCTCGTTGTGGGGGAGGGCCGCGGGACTCGACTTGAGGGGAAGCGGAGTCGGCGGAGGAGAAGCCCGAGCACCAAGCGAAGGGAAGGGAAGCGACGCGAGCGGAGGAACCAGGCAGCGCAGGGGAAGGCCAGAGCGAGCGGACCGACGGAAGGCGCACGCCGGAGGAGAGGAGAGGAGAGGAGAGGAGAGGAGGAGAGCCCGAGAGGGAGAGAAGGCGAGACGGCGAGGAGCAGGAGCTGCCCCCCACCAGTCCGCGCCGACCCAGGCATGAACCAAGAGACGATGGCCGTGCTCAGCATGCGCCAGAAGGAGATGTCGTACCAGCACCTCGCGGCCGCGGCCGCGTCCTCCACGCCCACGGGGGTCGCCCACGCGTCCTACTTGCCGCCGCCGCCCTCCCAGTTCGCAGTGAACTCGGGGTTGGCGGCGCCCTCGCCCGCGCGCGTCTTTGGCGCGCCGCAGCCTCTCATGCCGACGGCGCCGCCGGCTTTCTTCGCCAGTGGCTCGAAGGACGTGATGGCGCGCATGTGCTACTCGCCGCTGTCGGTCGGGCACCTCCCGCCGCAGCCGACCGTGACCGCCAACTACGACCAGTACGGGTTTGTGTGGCACTGGATCGCAGACGTGAGTTCCCACTTTGCGCTCCAGCGCCAGACGGCCCACTTGGCCGTGTGCTACACGCAGCGCATTCTTCGACAGAGGTTGCGAGCGCGCGAGGAGCAGGCTTACTTCATGGGGCCGTACGAAGATATCTTCACCGTGCAGAAGGAGCTCCAGGTTCTCGGCCTCGTGTGCGTGTTCATTGCGGCCAAGATCGAAGAGGTGCACCCTCCAAAGGCCGTGGACTTTGCCGACTTCATCTCGGAACACGGCGCCGTCACTTTCTCGTCCGACGACGTGGTTCGTTCCGAAGGCGAGCTGCTCGTGGTGAGTGCTCAGTCTGGGTTTGTTTCAGTGGAGCAAGGGAAGATGTCACTCATATTCGTTCTGATTGCTGTATAGGAGCTCAAGTGGAACCTTCACCCAACGACAGTGCTCTCGTGGTTGTTGTTCCTGCTGGCCGGTGATGCTTCCGACCAGCCTGCCGAGACCATGGGGTACGTCAATAAGCTCATCTCGTGCTTTTTGCTCGTTCCTCATCTTATGTCTTGCAACAGGGATTTCGTCAACTCGACGCGAGTTCCTGCTGTCCGCAAAGATGTGTTCTCGGTGGCTATCAACCTCATTGACGCAGCGCTCCTGGACTATCAGTCCATGGAGTTTCTACCCAGCGTGGTTGCTGGGTCTGCCATCCTTTTGGCTGACCCAGGTCTCGACCTGGGCTTCGTTGCGCAGTTTCTGCAGCTCGACCCTTCCCTTCTGTGGGAGTGCAAGAACTGGATGTACGTCGCGACGAACGGCCTCAATGACGCACACTGCCGTGGCTCGCGCGATGGAGACCGCTGGGGCAAAGTCCCAACGGAGGAGTTACTGTTCATCCAGGCTGAGGTTGCTGTCCCGTCTCACTTGGCGTTCGGGTTGCTGCGCAATGAGACCATGGCGTATGACTACTCGCCAGAGATGTCGAACCAATCGGACAACAACACCGTTTACGGCAGCTACCCTGCATACGCTACGCAAAGCTGCGGATCTCCGTCTTCCTGTGACAGCTACGGCTGTTACTGCCAAGATGGGTACCCGTGTGCTTCGGCTGCAGCTCCGAATGTGTATCACTTCAAGTACGGCTGGCAGGGAACTGACATGGGGTACGCCAGCGCCCCAACCGTGCAGCGCAAGCTCCACTTCTCGTGAGTAGAGATTGTGTGTCGCTCTCGTTTTGCCAAGACTTAATGATGGACGAAGGAAAGCGAGTACCACGGGTCGAAAAAACAAACAAACAGAAGACGACAAGAAGACGGAACAAACACAAAAAGTTATGAAAATCTGCGTTCGGAGCCCGAGCACCGAGGCGAAGCGACAAAGTCGTCTACGACGATGATGACGACGACCTCTGTGACGGAGCACCATCAACGACGAAGACGGGGCGTCCCAGCGGATTATTTATTTGTCTCCCGCTCAAGTCTTCTCCACTTTTTTTTTTTTGCTAGAGCCTCAACCACTTAGAAAAAGAGACAAAAACATTTTGCGTGCACTCTGCAGCACTCGAAAGATCAGTTTTGTTCGGAGGAGAAAACAAAAAATATCACCTTCATGGCCTACGCAGTTCAGTGCGCATGATCCATCAGAATCTCGCTTTACGTAGTATTCTCTAAGACTCGCTCAAGAAGGCTTCGTGGATTCCATAGCTTCAGTGTGTATCAACTGCAGGTTGGAAAGCCGCAGGAATATGGAGCTTTGACGGCTTCCGGAGCCAAAAGCTTTGGCCAGAAGGGGCTAACTGACCTGACCAACTCGCGGAGTTGAACTTCATCTTTACGGCCAGGGTCTTGACAGCCTCATCCTCTTTTTGCTGCCGCTCTCGCTCTTCACGCTGTTTCAAGGCCTCAGCAATTTCCAGTTTCTGAATGCGTCGTCGGCTGCGCAGCTCTGCTTCCCGCAGGGCGTCATCAGTGGCAGCCACAGCCGTGCGGCGTCGTTTTTCCGTCCGCGCAATCTCTTCCTCACGGCGAAGACGCTTGCGGGCCTTCTCTTCAGCCTTGCGTTCAGACTTTGTGGTCACACGGTCGATGTTCGGACGCTTGACGATCACTTTCATGTTCGTGGACGATCCCGGGTCGTCCTTTGACGAAGGAGGAACAATCGTGATACTTGACTTCGCGATCACTGACGCATCAAAAATCTCCGAGTTGGATGCAGATGTCTTCACCTTCAATGGACCGGTGTCTTGGGCCGCGGTACTTGACGAGCGCGAATGAGTCACCAAAACAGCTCTCCGACTTTCGGCGTCGCCACGCTTATCACCCTTCCGCTTCTCACCAAGGCGATCACGCTCCTTACGCACTATCTCACGGCGCCGCACTCTCTCCATCACCTCCAGCGTGACGTCGCACCATTGTTCTTCCGCTACTGCGAGCATCTGGACGGCAGCAGAGTAAACATTCCAACCTTCGCGATCCTTGTCCGCATGGTTGTATCGGATAGCATTCTCGAATGTGAGGCGGACATCCTGAATGAACTCACCGTGCAGCTTATACTCGAGTGCAGTAAGCTTGTCACTGATGGTCGACAGGTCCATCGGGGTCTTGATAATTTCAAAATACTCTGGAGGGAGTGTCGGGAAGAGTACCTGGGCTGGCTTTCGGAACGGCCAACAGTTCTTGTCGTATTTCTGACTGTTCAGTACGCGAAGAAGCTTTTGGCACTCTTTAGCCTTTACTTCCATCGGTGTGTTGTTGACAAGTTCAGCGCGTTGCCGTCGAAGATCTTCAAGTTTCGACCCTGCGCTGGAAGAATCAGTAAGCTTGAGCTCCGAGCAAAGCGACTCGAAATACCACAACAGATGGGCAGACATCTCGCGCACGTGCGCCGACGCTGGGTCTGGAGCACAGTTGAATTTGGTCGCGTTCTGGAAGATCAAGCGCCCGAGACGAAGAAAATCGATTGCCGAACCGAGAGCATGATCGTGCAGTTTATCGCGCAATGTACGCAGGTCCATCGGTTCAGTCACGAGACGTCGGTAGTCGTGCTCCAACTGTGGGAAAACTTCAAGCAGAGGTTGATCGAAGTGAAGCTTCGCCACTTGCTCTATCTTGACTAACCTATTGAGGACTCGCTCAGCAGACGCTTCCCACCCACTGAGCTCGCTCTTCTTGGTCTTCTTCGACTTGGATTTTGACGTAGCAGATGAAGACTCTGCTGGAGATATCTTGGAGGGCACGTGCACTTGCCGGGCCGGTGGAGCAGAAGCAACGCCTGTTGACGACGCACTTGAAGTCGACGCAGCCTTGGATGATGCAGTTACCGGAGCAGCGGTCGGAGCGACTGCCGGATGAGTAACTGCCGGTCGTGGCTCTGCGTCGCCACGACCATGTGGGCTCTTGTCTTTCTCCTTCTTATCTTTCTTTTCCTTGTCCTTCTTCTTCTTCTCCTTTTTGTCTTTCTTCTTCTTCTCCTTTTTCTCTTTCTTTTCCTTCTTCTCCTTCTTCCGCTTCTTGTACTCTTCAAGTTCCTGCGGAGTCATTTGCGTGACTGATGACTTGGGTGCAGAAGCAGCCAAAGATGATGATGAGGCCGGAAGCATGTCGCCGCTGCCGATCGACACGGAGGCACTTGCAGAACTCTTTCCAGCCTTCGATGGTGTGGTAGTCGCGGGACTTTCTTCCGGGGTGGACCTAATTGCGGTGGCATGGCCTGAAGTCGTGACTGATGAAGAGTGCTTGATTGGAGACGAGAGCGGTGCCTTCTTCACGACTGGTGGGGGAGCAACCTTCGGCTCAGAGCGCGATGCTTCAAGTTTCGCCGATGGCAACTTCACAAGTTCCACGGAGGACGTACCACGCACAGCCTTCTCACCATTTCCAAACTTCTCGTTGTAGAGATCGACGAAGTAATCTCGAAGATTGCTTGCCATCGCACGGATGTCGGCACCTTCAATAGGATCGCTGTTGTACTTGTGGCAGTTGGAGAAGATCAGGTGGACGTCAGCGCTAAACTCGTTCAAGTCACTGTACCGATCTCCCCTGAGTTTTCGCTCAATCTTAGCGAAATCCATGGGCTCAGAGACAACTTGAAGATAGTCCGGGTACTTCGTGACGTCAACTGCATGCAAAAATGGCCCAGCCGTGAGGATCTCAATATCGTTGTATCCTCTCATCTTGTGCTGGCGCAAAGACTTCAAAATCTCCATGCACGTCTCCTTCTGTGGAAAGTTGGACGAGATATGCTTTGATGATCGTTTTCTCGACCGCTCCTCCTCTACTGGAGCAGTGGAAGTGGTCGCGATTGCGGTCATCGACGAGCTGGAGCCCTTACGATCCTTGGGCGCTGCCGTAGTGGAGCTAGACAGAGATGCAGATGCCGACGACGAAGACGACGACGATTTTGAAGCTTTGTCCTTTGACATAACCTTGTCCATCACGTGAGAGCCGAAGACAGCGCTCGATTGGGTCTTGAGAACATCAAGTAGCTTCTTTGCGGACTCACAGTACGCGACGCCGTGAGGGTCGGGGCTCCAGTACCGGAGACAGTTGTCAAATATCAGCTTCAGATCTTGTAGAAGCTCAGGCACGTGGTTGTAGATTCCTAAATGCAGTTTTGCGGACACCGTTCCCAAGTCCATGGGATGCTTGATTTTCTTGAAGTACCCGTACGGAACTTGGTCTGCAGAATCAAAGTACGTCTCAATTGGGTACTTGAACCACTGTGCAGTTTCATGGCCATCCGTGCGGTTTGCCAAGATATCGTGAATAATCTGATGGCACTTCCACCTCTCCGAAATGCCTGGCCACGACCCACCGATCTTGGCAAACTGCGTCTCAAATAGCTTGATCAACGTCACGGCATGGCTGCGAATCACTTTGCTAAGCACCACGTCGGCGTTGTAGACCAGGCAGTTGGAGAACACGAGCCGTACGTCGTACGCGAACGTATCGATATTCGCGTAGCCGCCGCTCCGAAGCTTCTTCTGCACGCCATAAAGATGCATGCGGTTGGGGACCTTGATCTTATAATCTGGGAAATGTGTGAGATCGACGGGTTGCAGGAATGGTGCCGCGGGTGACACGTTGCCCTCCTTATACTTGATCAGTTTCATCAGTACACCGAGGCACGCGTTCACGGTCTCTTCCGACATCTTGCCGTCAATACTAGATGTTGCGCCACCACCGCTTGCCGCTGCGAGGCTGGACGACGAAGACGACGTCGTTGCCGTTGCAGCTGGCTTGGGCTTTGCAGCCTCAGTGGTGGGCGCTCCCGCTGCGACGGATTGGTCGCGGTCACGGCTACTGCTCGACGTCTTGTGAGGGCTGGAAAAGGTACTGCCTCCCACCGCCTCACCAATCGCGTGGCTCTTCTTGTGGCCGTCTTCCGTGGCAGACGTGCTGCTGCTTTTGCGCTCGCGGTCTTTGTCTTTCTCTCTATCTTTGCTACTGCGCTCCTTGTGCTTGTCGCGGTCCCTCTCCTTGTCCTTATCCTTACTCTTCTTCTTGGACTTTTTCGACTTCTTCTCCTTCTTGCTCGATTTGTCCTTCTTGTGCTTGGACGACGACGACGACTCGTGCTCGCTGCTCGAGTGGCCGTGGCCGTGCGAGTGGCTGCCGCTCCCGCTGCTGCTGTGGTGGCGGCTCTTATCCTTCTCGGCGCCATTACTGCCACCACCGTCGGCACCGGCCGCGGCCGAGGCGGCGTCCGGCTCCTCATTTGTGCTGCTGTTGTGCTCGGCGGCGTCGTCCTCGTCCTTGAAGACCGTCTCTTTGGCCTTCGTGTAGGCGTTCTCGAACACGCGCAGGAGGTGCTGCGCCGCGTCAAAGACCGAGCCCTTGACCTGCTCGTCGCCTTTGTTGTACACGAGCGCGTTCTGGAACACGAGGCGCACGTCCTTGGCGAACTTCTCGTGGCTCTTGAAGCGGCACCGCGAGGGCTTGGAGCCCAGGTTCTTCTTGACCGTGCCCAGGTCCATGGGCTTCTTGATCACGTCGTGGTAGCCCGGGATGCCCGTGACGGGCTCCATGAACACCCAGGACCAGCTCTCCTGGACGCGCTTGTTGGTCAGCAGGTCCAGCAGCCGCACGCACTCGGCGTGGGCCTTCTCCGAGATCACCGGCCGCGCGCTCGCGTCCCCCATTTGCACGTTACGGTCCCGCGTTGCTCCCTCGAGCCATGTACCCGAGTGAGCGACACATACACACGGAGAAAGGGGAGGGCGGGCGCGAGTCTCTCACGGGCCGGGTTTAGAGGGGGACCACGCGGCGGGCCACAGACCCGTTTTTATCTTAGACCAACTACTGCGTATTTACATTTTCAGCCGTTCTAGTACGATATCTATTTAAGAAGGAACAAAGGTATCATAGCAACACACTATTTGAAGCTGCTATGAGAGGTATTGAGTTTGAACGGGTTGGCGGGGTTCTCTGTGTGCTTGGTTTCGGCTGGAGGCACGCGTGAAGGAAGGAGAGTGGGGACCCAAGCGCCCAAGCGACACCTCCGATCTCTTCGTCCCCGTCGTCCGCGTGCGTGTGCATCTCTGCCCCCCGCGCTCGGTGTATCTACGCAGCAGCCATGTCGGAGCGCCTGTCCACGAGCGAGTTCAAGAAGAAGCGCGAGATCGAGGAGGCGCGCAAGAACGGCACGCTGCCGCCGGAGCAGGACGCCGACGGCAACCTCATCAACCCGCACAACCCCGAGTACATCACCAAGCGACCATGGTACTTGGGCGACTCCGGGCCGTCGCTGAACCACCAGACCGTGCAGAACCAGCCGCAGGTGCTCTCGATCCACGAGGCGGATGAACTGTACGTGCGCGGGCGCAAGGCCGTGGTCGGCAGCGGCGACAGCGCCAAGCCGCGCAAGTGGACCAAGGGCGCGTGCAAGAACTGCGGCGCCACGAGCCACAAGACGACCGAGTGCGTCGAGCGCCCGCGCAAGGTCGGGGCGTGGAAGACCAATCGCGACATCAAGGAGGACGAAGTACTCGTGGACGTGCGCTCGCAAAAATATGGCAAGCTTGCGTTCGACGCCAAGCGCGACCAGTGGCTCGGGTACGATCCCAAGGAGCACGCGCGCACCGTGGACCGGTACGAAAAGATCGAGGAGGCGCGCAAGCAAAAACGCATGGACGAGGTCAACAAGAAACTGCAGAGAGCGTCCGAGAAGAACAAGCTCAAGAAAAAGGAGAAGGCCGCAAGTAAGGAGGGCGGCGACGGCGGAGCCTCCGACTCAGGCTCCGACTCGGACTCGGACTACGACTCAGACGTGCAATCCAGCGACGAAGAGTTCCGCGACCGAGAGGAAGGACCGCTGTTTGCAGAGCGCGTGGCGCGCCAGGGAGGCGTCGGAGGCGCGCAGATGATGACCACGGTCCGGAACCTACGTATCCGAGAAGACACGGCCAAGTACTTGCGCAACTTGAACCCGAACTCGGCCTACTACGACCCGAAGACGCGCTCCATGCGCGACAACCCGAATCCAGAGCTGAACCCCGAAGACACTACCTTTGCCGGTGATAACGTCGTGCGCCACAGCGGTGACGCTCAGAAGCTCGCGACCACGCAGCTTTTTGCGTGGGAGGCGTACGCCAAAGGTGCCGAGATCCATCCGCAGGCGACGCCTTCGCAGGCTGAGTATCTACGCAAGCAGTTTGAAGAGCGCAAGGCTGCTCTGGAGCGCGAGAAAGCGAGAAAAATTGTGGACAAATACGGAGCGCAGGAGCATCTCCAAGCGCCTGCGAAGGAATTGCTCCTCGCGCAGAGCGAGAGCTACGTGGAATACTCGCGCGACGGACGTGTCGTAAAGGGCCAAGAGCGTGCCAAGGCCAGATCAAAATACGTCGAAGATGTGTTCGAGAATAACCACACGGCCGTGTGGGGCTCGTGGTTCGATCGGTCGGAGATGGCGTGGGGCTACGCGTGTTGCCACTCAAAGGTTCGCAACTCGTACTGCACAGGGGCGGAAGGCAAGAAGGCGCTAGAGGCAGCCAAGGTGGTTAACATGGAACGCCCCATGCTTCAGCTGGCAGCTTCTGATAACAACACTGAAACTGCGGAGAAGAGTTCAGGCATCCGGAAGCGCAGTGAGATGTATGGCGAGAACATCGCGCCCGAGCTGGACCCCAAGAGGCTCAAGAAGGCGCTCAAGAAGGCAGAGAAAGAAAAGCGCAAGGGCGAAGAGGCCGATGACCGAAAACGCAAGTACAACTCACTCAAAAGCGCTGACGTCAATGCCGAAGAGATGGAAGCCTACAAACTCACGAAGAACCGCGGCGACGATCCCATGGCCAAGTTGCTGGGCAACGACGATGTATTGCTGGAGGAAAAATAAAGCGGTGTTAGGAGTCAACACGATTAGATGGGACGCTCTGTGTTCATTGCGTATGGTTGGTTGTTGGGGCACGATGCAGCTAGAGCTGCAAGGAGAGAAGACCGCCCCTTGCGTTAGCGAATGCGCTGTGGATGATCTATTTATGGTCTATGGCACCCCTGTGATTGCATCGGCATGTGCGAGTACATGCCGGATGAGCACATCTTAACTTGTTCATCGGCTATGGTTGTCCGGCCGGAGCATGGGGATGGCCCACACGGAGGTATTTCTCAGGATGCCTCCCCAACCGAGCACGACGATTCAGACTCCTTGGCACCGCAGCCAGATCGGGACAACGCTGATGGGCATACGTCGACGCCCCATTCAACCACCGGTAGCGCCTTGCTTTCTGCTGCAACGTACACTCTGGAGGACTCGGCGTTCGCTTCCTGGTGCGAAACGCTCAATACTGCGATCCAAGACGAAGCACGCGTGCTGCAGGACCAGGTCATCGAGCTGCAGAAAGACTTTGATGACGCTTCGCAGTTCATCCGCGGCGACTTCGCGTGGCGCAAGCAGGTCGGATCCTTCCACGATCGCACGAACGACGTGGTCACGTCGGCAATGCGTGCGCTACGTGAACGGCTCCAACAGACCACGCAGTCGCTGAGCGTGAGTTTGGGCGACACGTTCAAGGTTAAGGACGCGCTGGCGAAAGAGGAGATGCAACGACAAGTAACCATGTACGAGGACAAGCTGCGGCGCACGCGCACGTCGCTGAAGAAGGAGATCGACCGGTTCACGCACCTCGAGAAGTGTCTCCGTAAAGAGGAAACCCACCAGGCAAAGGCGATGTACGACCGGCTTGTGCAGCAGCTCACACTCGAATACGCTGCGAAGGAAGCCACGCTGCAGGCGATGCTGCGGGAACTCAAGGACTCTTATGCCACGATCGAGAACGCCAACACACAGCTGATGGACACGATCAAGAGCAAGGACGAGGAGATCGAGCGCCTCAAGAAGCTGCTGCCGAAGGCCTCGACGACCATACAACCCAAGACGGCTGGGACAGCTGTACGACCCGGAAGTGGGGCGTCTACCGTCGCCGCAGCTGCCGTTGCGAGTGAAGCGTACGCGCAGTCGCTCAAACAGTCGCTTCAGTCTGCCAACGCGACGATCGAATCGCTGCGCAAGCAGGCTGACGAGGCTGCGAGTGACAAGGAAGCTGCGCTCAAGAGGCAGCGGCAGGCCGAGGACAGCGCTGCGAGAACCAACGACGAGCTCTCCAAGGTCAAGCTCCTCCTCAGCGAGTCCCATAGTGCGCTGTTAGCGAACCGCAAGGAGGTGGAGGTACTGCTGCAGGAGAAAACCCACTGGAAAGAACTGTACGCGGACCTCCACTTCCAGAGCGGCAGCCACGAGCATGCGCTAGATGACGCAAGGCGGCTCGTCGAGGGAGCACAGGCCCGTGTTGAGTCGCTAGAGATCCAGCTGCAGCGAAGACATGGTGCCGAGTTCAGCCAAGCCGCGGTGGTGCAGTTCAGGAGGCAATGGAGACAGTGGCAGGACAGTGGGGATGAGGCTCAACGCTCTCCAGAGATGGGGCTGCAGCTCGTTGACGCGTTCCTCACGCAAACACAGTCACTAAGAGGAGACGCTGGCGAGGAGACAAGCACGCGAGCAAGCGAATGGGAGACGCAATTACGCTTTGAGTTCGAGCGAAAATACGGCGACATGCTGAACCTACGGATCAGCCACGAGCGCAAGCGCGTGCTCGCACGCATTGAGATGATCTGGGCCAAGCGGGCCGAGGACGCAGGAACCACCGCGAACAACCACAAGCGGTCTGGAATATCAAAGGACGCTCGGAGGGCGCAGCTCAAGACTCACCCGGTAGGCTCGGACGGCAGCTCGCGTGGTGCGTCACTGAAGCAGGTTCTTTCGCTCGTCACAGAGGCATTCAACGACCTCGGGTTCAGCGACTGGGCTAGTATGGACATTGACATGCTGCGCAACGAAAACAGTGCACTTCGAGGTGCTCTGCAAGCTCAGCAGAAGGCCTGTGATGAACTCCAGGCGCACATCGAGGCGCAGGCTCTTTCCGTCGTCCGCACAGATCTGCAGCTACGCGAAAAGGAAATGCTGCTCGCGGAGCTAACGGACCGCTACCGTGTTTTACGTGCACACCTGGAAAGTATACAAGACGCCCAGAACACCGGTAGCGAGGTACCGGCCCCTTTAGATCTCTCGCGCTGGGACACGAGCGACCCGTTCACAGTGTACGGTCACTCACAGCCGATGGAGCAAAAGCGACGCTCAGTGCGCCCTAGACCCGTGTCTGCGTCGGCGACGCTGTCGCACAACAACGCGGAGAAGTTGGCGTTGGCTGTAACTACGTCGCGAGCTGTATCCTGTGCCTCTGCAGGGCACCGTGGGCATCTCCGCCATCCAGCGCCAAAGCCGTTCTTGCTTAGCCAGCTCCCGGACGTCGCTGCCGGCCCAACGGCATCGTCGTCAGCACTGAGCAAGACTGTGCAGCAGCAAGAAGACCACGTCCGCAGCGTGCTCAAGGCCGACTTGCTGAGCCTCACACCTGCGGAGAACCAGCTCGAAGATGGCAGCCACGTGGGTGCTGACGGGGTACGCTACACACACAGGTTGTTTTACGTGTCGGATCATCGCCGTCTCACGTGTGTATGTATTTCTGCGCTTACAGATTCTACAGATCATGCAACGACGACGCCATCGCAAGTGAGTTAGCCCCCTGGATTCAAAAACACATCCGCCGACTAGACGACGATCGAGTGAAGTTTCTCGGCCAGCGTCATGTACGACGCGCGCAGCACGATCTCCTGAAGCAAATATGCCCCGGTGGGATGCGCGGCCGCGAGCACCTCCATGCCCTGGCGCGTGATCATCGCTGTGACCGTACCCTCAGACGAGCTGATGGCGTCAAAACTGCGCTCCTGGCCGAGCATAAAGTCCATGTCGCCAAAGATGCAGCCAGCGCGCACTCGGCCCACGAGATCGCGGTCCTCGTCTTCCGAAAACGGCTCGCTGCGGCTTAACGCATGGTGGTTGCTGGAACTGTGTGGCGTCGCCGCACCGCGCCCGCGGCTCACAGGGCGTCGAAAGTGGCGGGGTGTGAGGCTGTCGCTGATGGACGAGGAAGTGACCTTGCTGCCGTCGGCAGCACGGGCAGCGACCGTGTATAGCGTGACTTGGCCTCGCAAGACAACGAACCACACGTCGGACGGATCATCAGCGCTAAAAATCCGTTCGTTTGGAGCCCAGCGCTGGATTGTGAAACGAGACGCGACGTCTTCTTCGATGACTCGGTCCACGTCCGGCATGGCGCGCCGTTTCGCCGGCGAGATATAGGCCGATAGCAGCTGCGCGACGCTCAGCTCCGGCGCCGTGGACCCGAGCGACGGCAAGAGTGCGCGAATGGAGCGACCCGATTCAAACGACTTTTTCTTCGCGACCGTCATGATGAGCTGTTGCTCACACCAGTCAAGCGCAAGGTCCAGGTCGCGTGTCACGTGGCACTTGTCGTCCTTGAGGTCGTCGTCGATGACGTCGTTCGCGCGCAGCAGGAACTCGACATTGTGCTGCATGCCGCAGTAAACCACGCGGATGTTGTGCTCACGGAAGAGCATTTTGAGCGCGAGGAAGCACGAGCGCGCCGCGGTCGCGTCCATCCCTGTGACCTGCGAAAAGTCGAAAATCACAAATCGTGTACGCCCGCGGTGCGGGTCGGTGCACACCAGACCCTTGAGGTTCACAAGTGTCTTCTCGAAAAGCTGCCTTCCCGTAGTATCCATGAGCGGGATGCGCTCGCCATCTTCGATCGACGCGGCGCCGTTCTTTGATTTCGCTGTTGTCTGGTCCACCGACTGACGTACGTACACAGCCTTTTTGACGCGCTTTTGGATGCGCGTCGCCGACCCGAAGAAGATGTGGCCGTGCAGCTCCACCGTCACAATAGGTTGGCCTTTCATGAGCCCATCACTACCTTTGCTGCGTCCAGCGTACAGCAGCTCGTGTTGCTCGGCGTTGCGGATGACATTACTGGTCTTGTGGACGATGCGGATCGACTGCGCGCGCGAGTATTCGATGAGAAAGATCAGCGCTGCGAGCGCAACACCTGCTGCGAGTCCCATTTGGACACCAAAGGCGTTCAGGAACAGGAACGTCGCGATGACCGTGGCGTACTCGGGCATAAGCAGCTTGGAGTGGACGCCAATCAGCCAGGTCTTGAGCAGCTCCACGCCGATGAAGATCATGACGGATCCGAAAAGGAACTTGGGCACAATCGTGGTAAGCGAGAACGGCGTGAGCGCAATCGCGAGTTCACAAGCTGCAAGCGAGAGCCCCACCAGGCGTGAAAAGCCTGGGTACTTTTCCTCGGCAGCAGCTGGGTGGAAGCGAAAGGCAAACACGGTCTGGCTAAAGATGTACGAGCCGGTGTAGCCGCCGATAAGTCCGCTCACGAGGTTGGACGCACCGACCGTCTGGAGCTGCTCGTTGTAATCCATGGCAGACCCTGTGCCCATGCAAATCGACGCAATGTCCAACGACGACGCAAACGCGATGACGAGGAACATGCTCAGCAGCGTCGGCAGCTGCTGCGGGAACATGACTTCCCAGTGGATGTTGGAAAAGTCGAAGAGCCCGTACACTTCGACAAGCGAGAAAGCCGGCGTCTCAGGCGAGAAGAACCCGTACGCTCGCGCCTCGGCCATGGACGTTCCCGTGAGGAAGAGCACGAGGAAGAAGAGCAGCGGCATGGCGATGAGGCAGCATGGGAATACAGCAAAGTGCTGGTATCGCGCCGAGATCAGCGAGAGCAGTAGCCCGCAGACCACGCCGGGCGCGAGGAGCGCCAAAAGGTGCGTGTCGGCGAGCTGCGCCCACGATGCGATGCCCGTGAGGTTAGCGCCCGTCATGAGCGTGATGCCGCCCTTGATCATGAAGAACCCGATATACGCGAGGTACCCACCTGTAGACGGAACTCAATAGCTTATGAGAAGGTGGACATATCCGCAAGCGGCGGAAAGGAAATACACGTACCGATCACGGGCGTGGGGAGGAACTGAACCAGCGACGCGAGCTTGAGCTTGCCGAGCGCGATGAGCCCGAGCCCGACGAGCGTCGCGCTGATGGAGAGGTGAACGACGACAGTCGCGACGCGGGCCTCCATGGGTACGCCGGCGTCCGCGAGCTGCGTCATGATGGACACTGCCATGGTGGAGAGGAAGATGAGCCCGGCATCCTGGGTCTGCGCGATCGCGAAGGGCATGGGCGAGAGCCAAGTGATCGCGAGCTGGTGCGCGACGCTCGAGACGAACACGAGCTTGGTGAGCATGGGCATGACGCTCTCGAACTCGGGGTGCCCGTAGATCATCGTCGCGAAGCCGATCATCACGGGCGTGAGCACCACGGCGATGATCATGCCTGTGAGCACAGCCTGCAGCGCGCCCTCCACCACCAGCGCGCGGTTCAGAGGCGCTGCCGCCGCGGAGGACGACGCCGGCGGCGGCGCACACAGCATGCTGCCGGTGCGTGAGCGCGTCTTGAGCAGCACGCGCTCGTCCACGCGGACGCGGCCCGTGGCGTCGTCGATCTTGACGCGGCGCGGACTGAAGGACGGTCTCATCTCGAACTGCCCGAGCTCGCGAGATTCGCTTCTGACTGCGCCGAAGGCTCCGGGGGGAAGGAAGTGACGAAGAGAGGCCAGTGTGACGTGGGACGACAGCCGCTGTGGCACACAACACTGGCGTCTACATGTTGAAGCAGCGAGCACCACTCGCCCGCTTGTAACCGAGCAGCTCCAAACTTCCTAAATCAGTCTGAAACGGTACAGCTGAACCAGCCCTAGAATAGGACAGAAATATGTACTGCAGAAGACAGTTTGATGCCTTGAATCTGTGCCCTTGGAGAGGGACCGCCACTCTCTACAAGAGAGCGACCGACACGTCACGGTGACTTGTCATGATCTTTTCGCTCTCAATAGTGGCCTCACGATTTGACAACGGACCCCGCACGGCCCGCAACCAAACGGACGCGCGTGCCCAACTCGTTCCCTCCTCTCGCCCGCCCACTTGCATCGCTTCCGTCGACCGCCAAGACCTCCACTCCTCTCCCCTCACCACCTGCATCACCATGGCCCCCAAGAACCCGCGCACCATCGCGCTCTTCGACGTCGACGGCACGCTCACGCCGGCGCGCAAGGTACGTCGCCGCCGGAGTGCTCGCGATCTATGTGGTGTGCTCACGGTTGTGTGCGATGCCAGACCGTGTCGGCCGAGATGCTCGCGCGCCTCAAGAAGCTCCGCGGCGACATCACTATCGGTGTCGTCGGTGGCTCGGACCTCGTCAAGCAGAAGGAGCAGCTGGGCGAGAACGGTGCGGAGACTTTGTCTTTGGCTCAAGTGTGGTGGGTGGCACCACTGTGCTGACTGTACTGTAGTGGTGAACGAGTTTGACTACAGCTTCTCGGAGAACGGCCTCGTGGCGTTCCACAACGGCGAGAAGATCGGCGAGACGGTACGAAAACAGCAAAATCGCGTCGTGTTCGAGTGGAAGAGGATCGCTCTGACACGGTTTGCATACATACGTGTAGAGCCTTCGCGACCAGTTCACGAACGAGCAGATCAACCGCTTCGTCAAGTTCGTGCTCCACTACATTGCGGACCTTGACATCCCCGTGAAGCGGTAGGTGGTTAATAACTCGGATTAGAATTCCGCCAGGAGACACTCACGACGCCGTCTGTGTCTTCGCAGTGGCACGTTCCTCGAGTTCCGCATGGGCATGATCAACGTCTCGCCGATTGGCCGCAACTGCTCGCAGGAGGAGCGCGACGAGTTCGAGAAGTACGACCACGTGCACAACATCCGCAAGACGTTTGT
This sequence comes from Pythium rhizo-oryzae, assembly GCA_027475725.1. Lineage (NCBI taxonomy): Eukaryota > Oomycota > Peronosporomycetes > Pythiales > Pythiaceae > Pythium > Pythium rhizo-oryzae. Next base: position 5,523 of record JAMFLL010000621.1, on the reverse strand, counting down.
CGAGAAGCTCAAGCAGGAGTTCGCGGACTACAACCTGACGTTCTCGATCGGCGGCCAGATCTCCTTCGACGTGTTCCCCGCCGGCTGGGACAAGACCTTCTGCCTGCGCTACCTCGACCCGAAGGACTACGACGTCGTCCACTTCTTTGGCGACAAGACCAACCCGGTGCGTTTGCGTTTGTGGACACAAGGGGTTGTTGGCATGCGACTCACCCATACTTTGCGATTATCCACAGGGCGGCAACGACTACGAGATCTTTACGCACGAGCGCACGATCGGCCACTCGGTCACGTGCCCAGAGGACACCATCAAGATCCTCGATGAGCTCTTCCCGTGAGCGCTGCCATCACCGTGTTGGCGCCGCGCCGCGCTCTGCGTTTCTCCTCGTGACTCCTTTAACAGGAGCTCATGGCTACACGATCAAAAGATATTCACTCATCAGATTCATGACCTGCATTCTGCATCTTGCCCACAAAGCACGTTGCTCGAATTGGACAGTTCGTACTTAGTGCAGCTTCATACAGTACATGTTCCAATGCTTCACCATGGCCGTGCCCCCCACACCAATATTGGATCTGCACGCCGCCGCCGACCGCGATGCCATCGCTCGCGCAGCTCTTCGCGACGCAGCTGGACGGCGCCGACTGGCTGCAGGTGCTCGCGGGCAACGCGGCGCTGCTCCACGCGGTGGACGCGTTTCTCTCGCGCGCGTGCGCCGCGCAGACCAAGCGCATTGACCTTTCCGGCGAGGAGCTCCAGGAGCTTCAGGACGATGCGCGCGTGGGCTTTGCGCTGTACGCGCGGCTGCTGGCGGCGCTGGAGGCGGCGCAGCCACTGAAGTACAGCGACGAGACTGCGATGCGCGCGACGCTGCTCCACGTTGCGCGCCTGCTTCCGTTCTGTCAGCTCTTCGCGCTGCGAAGTCCACAGCGTGTGCGCGCGCTGCTGGACGCAGCGTCCACGCACATCGAGGAGTTCAAGGCCGAGCTGAAGCGGCTTGCTCGCGTATACGCCGATGTGAGCTATGAGTGGATCGTGGAGAAAGCAGAGGGCTCCAAGGAATCGTCGAGCTGACCTCGTATTGAACTTGTTCGATAGCATCTCGACCACATCCACAGGGCGACGCTGCAGAACAAGCGGAACCAGATCGTTGATCTGATCCAAAGCGTCTACGAGACATCGCTTTCGGTAGGATACGGTTGCTACACCCTCGTGATGAAAATGATGGAGACTCACGGATGCGTGTGTGGGTATGATCGCCAGATCCACGCTCTCACGCTGAGCCCGGCTGCGCTGGAGATTCTGTTTGGAAGTAGCGAAGACGCCACGCTCGCGACTGGCTCACTCGTGCGCGGGCTCGCCGTGTGCTACGAAGGAGACGTGCCGGTGCTTCAACGCAGCCTGACGAAACTGGAGGAGAAGGCCCAAAAGAAGGCGGCACTGCTGGTCCCGGAGAGCCGCCGCGTGATGCTCTCGATTCTCGACAGCGTTTTCCAGGCGGCGATGAAGCGAGAGAAGGCGCAGTCCGGCTCGGGTGAGGGTGTATTGATGATCATCCACGAGCTGAGTCACAGCACGGACGCCGAGACCGCCGACCACGGCTCGTTCATCAGCGATTTGTGGCATTTGTGCGGCTACGAGGTATTGTGTGCTGGATCGTTAACGACTCGGAGAGGGGAATATGTCTAGCTCATAGTTTCTACGTCTAGGCCAAACTGCTGGAGTTCTTCGACGACATCAAGTTGGACCGGGACAGCGTCTCCTACTTAGAAGTCATCCTGGACGGCTTGCCCCGTCGTCGAGTGCTGGATGAAGCCGAACACCAAATCGCAACCCCGGTGAAAGACCAAGCGACAACCACAGCCAAACCGAGTGAGCCGTCAGGACCAGCGAGCAACCATGCAAATGCCAGTGCTGCCCCGAGCGACCTTTCGGCGCTCGTCGCGCAAGTACAGGATCTGTTCCCGGACTTGGGCGACGGATACTTGGCGCTGTGCCTGCTCAGCTCGCAGAACCAAGTTGAGACCGTGATCAACTACCTGCTCGAGAGTAATCCGCCGCCGGTTGTGAGCAGTGTGCGCACGAATCTAAAGCGGAGCGATTCGGAGTACACGGCTCTGGAGCGGACCGTGATCGGGAAGGAGCCGCCGAGCGCAGCGTCAGCGGCTCCGACAGCCAAGTCGGAGAAAGTGGACCCGAGCCGCATCTGGAAGGGCAAGCGCACCATGGAAAAGCACTACGACCCCCAGGTCGCGCGCAAAGATCCCAGCATCGTCGAAAAGGTCATGCAGATCGTGGACGAGTACGCCGAGGTCGACAACTTCCGCGAGGCTGCGCGCCAGCAGTCGAGCGGAAACACCGCAACCCCAGCGCTCAGCGACGACAGCGTTAGCGCCTTTGTGCTGGATGAGTATGATGACGACTACAACGACGAATTTGAGGACTATGAGCCCTTCAGTGTCCACGACGGCGGCCAGGCCGATGATTTTGACGCGATCCGCCGTCAGAATCGTCGCCTGCGTGAGCTGGAGGCTGAGGACGCCTTCTGGGAGGGCATGCGCAACCAGAACCGTCGTGCCGCGGATGTGGCTGACGATGATGAAGATGAAGAGGACGACGACGAGGAGTCTGAGTCGAAACAGCAAGGCTCGAGCCAGTGGGCGCGTGGGCCATCGCGAGGCGAGTGGAAGCCGGAGGCCACCAGTGGCGCAGCCAACGCCCCGCGACGAGGCGGCCCGCCGCGACGCGGAACCACCGACGGTGCGCCGATGACGGAGCAGCAGCTGCAGCGCCAACGGCAGCGGGACAACAAGAACAAGGCAAAAGTGGGTAACCACCACCGCAAGGATCGTGCGCTCAAGAAGCGAGGATAGATAATAGAAAAGGACGAATAGATTCTACGCTGCAGCGCGGCGGGTTGCTGCTGCGTGTGTCAGAACGTGATGCGCCGAAGCCGCTGCGCGAGCTTCATGCTCTCCCGGATGCGTCGCCGCGCGGCCTTTTCGCTGCTGTGCGCCGGCGTGATCTCCGGGCTCAGGTAGATGCTGGGCATGGCGAGGCGCACGTGTTGCGGCGGAATCTCGGGTTGCGCCGCAGCCGACGATGCCATCTGCGCGGGATCGGTGTCATCATCTCTCTTTCGCTGTGCCGGCGAACCTGCTGTGGTAGCAGGTCCGCCGCCCTCTCGTCGCCCCAAGGACGCACTGCGTTGCGACGTCCTCGTTGGGCTTGTCGACAGTCTTGTGCTCGTGGCTGACTGCATAGCCGCTTTCGACGTCACCCCGCTCATAACAGAGCTTCCGCTCGTCAACGAAGAGCCACCGTCGACGTTGCTCTCCCCACCACCAGCGGATTTGGCTACGTAGCGAGCTGTTGGAGACGTGGTAGCACTACCAGTGGTCCCCTCACTGCGACCTGATGTGGCTTCGGGCGATGCCACAGGCGAACGCGGCGCGCGGCTTGCAATGCCCGGGTGGTGCTGCTGCTGGAGGGTCCGCACGGCCTCAGTGGCCACAGCCTGGAGATCGGGCAGACGCCGCAAGGAGCCACCCATCGCCTCGGCCGACGGCAGCATACTGATGCTAGACTTTGTTGGGGAGCCAAGCCCACTGGGCACCGAGAGCATCTTCTTCTTGAGTAGAGGCGGCCGCGCCTTGGGCATCGAAGGTGCCGACCCGTCCAACGCACCACCGCTGTTCGAAAGAGTTGCTGTTGACTGCGGAGTTGAGGAAGTCTCCAGGTCTTGATTGGTCGAGCTCGTATCATGGGACGAGGATACCAACCCGTCGCTCTTGGGCTCCTCAAAAGGCCGGATCTTGTCAATGTCGGCAAACACTGTGAGCCACACGCACTTGTCTTTGTCGTAGACTTTCATGGTCACGCGGTCGTACAGCTTGGTGAGGAAAGACGCGTAGATATCGGCGCCGATGCCGACCGTCCAGATGTCGGCCACTTCAAAGAGCGCACGCAAAAACGCCGGGCGCGTCATGCTGGTCTCTGCCTGGCCAACGTCGCGCTCCCAGTCGCGCTCGACGATACGGCGCGCCTCAGCCATTGAAAACTCACTGGGCGACACGAGGGCCTTGTAAAACTTCATGAACACGTCCACATAGTCGTGGCTCTCAAGGCTCTGCCCACCCTGGCGGATGTGCGGAAACGTGTCCCAGAAGCGCGCGAGCGCCGCGACGACCTGCTTGTCTTCCAGCAGACGTTGCCGCTTGAGTAGATTCTCGGCGCTGTACAGGTCCTGGTTGCCTTGCTTGCGGTACGACGCGCTCGCGAGCGTGGCCTCGTTGGCCGCACCACCACCACCACTGGGCTTCTCGAAGCAGAAAAGCAGGTGCTGGTTCTTGTTCTGGCACATGACGTTGGTCTTGACTTTGGAGAGCTGCGGCACGAAGAATGGAACGCCATCCTCAATGATGCGGTCCGGGGGCAGACGCTCGCCGCGCAGCGACGTGGCGTACGCGTTGAAGGCCATGGGTATGCTGGCGTTCTCTTGAGTGTGCTCGTCAGCGCGGACCGCGCAGTGCGCGGCTTTGACATCCTACGGTATCACCACACGGGCAGAGAGGGCGTTCTGTTCCGCGGCGGCTATTTTTCGCATCCCTCCGCTGGATCGCAGATCAGGAAGAGAAAGAACATACAGCGCACATGCCCACCTGAGGCCGACAGCACACGCGGGAGTACAGTGCGTACACTGTGGTTGAACCGGACGGACAGCCATCTTCACCGCTCGATGCAGTCTTCAGGTGCCGGTTGTTGCCTGTGGACGAACGCGAACCCAAAGTCTCCGCACCGTCGGACGAGGTCGACGCAATCCGCATACGGACAGGGATGGACCCGCGGCGACCGCCAATCACCGCACGCGGCGCGACCACCTGTCGACGCGAGCGCGCAGAACAGAGCCGCTCGCGCGCACACAGCACAGGCGGCGACGAGCAGTTCCTGACTGCCGGCCATCAGCGCCGTGACATCCCACCGTGGGCATCTGAGAAGGCTTGTCAAGGGAAGGTCCTGCTCGTACTTTACAGGAGATCAGATGAAGAGCTCTTCATCAGAACAAGGTGAGACCAAACCTCAATGCGCATACAAACTGCACCTTGTTTCGGCACAAAACGCAGGATGATGGATCGGTCTCGTACTTTGCCGGAGTGATGATCTTCCTTCCGTGACCCGGGACGGACACGCGGGCTTCTTCGTCCCTCGTCCCCTCCTCCTCCTCCTCCTCCCCGCTCACTTCCGGATTGGCATCGACGGCGTCCCAGTCTCCCCCTCCCAGAAGCCCCCAAGCCTCTCTTTCCACCGCATCTGCCACCATGAGCAAGTCGTTCCCGACCGCGGGCCTCCTGCCCAAGGAGGAGACGCTCGCGGACAAGTTCCTCGCGCGCCACCCCGACTTTGACGGCCGCAACACGGTCGTGGCGATCTTCGACACGGGCGTGGACCCGGGCGCGATCGGCCTCCAGACCACGTCGGACGGCAAGCCCAAGATCGTCGACATCATCGACGCCACGGGCTCG
>JAMFLL010000620.1:0-30619 GCA_027475725.1 Pythium rhizo-oryzae | reverse complement strand
CGGCCGACGCCGGCGCGCTCGTGGACAAGTTCGCCGCCGAGATCAAGAAGGCCGCGTCGGCCGCGCCCTCGAACGAGGAGCTCGCGGCCGCCAAGACCGCCGCGGCTATCGCGGTCGCGGACGAGGTGTACTCGCGGGAGGGCAAGCTCGCGTTCCTCGGCGCGGCCGCGCACGCGCAGGCCGTGGCCACGCCGTTCGCGGACGTGCAGGCCGTGTCGGCCAAGGCCGTCCAGGAGCTCGCGCAGAAGGCCGTCGCATCCCGACCGGCGCTCGCCTCGGTCGGCAAGCTCTCGGCCGTGCCGCGCCTCGACGCGCTCCTCAACAAGCTCAAGTAGATTTGGACCCTGGACTAAAGTACCGGCCTCGCCTCGCCGCCCGAGCACTCCCTCGCTCGTGGCGTGATCGCCTCGTCTCGCCCACGGTCTCCACGCTCCTGCAAGGTATGGTGGCTCGCGAGGGTCCGGGCGGCCTCTCTGTGGTGGAAGCAAGTGAGGCTGACGGGGTCTGTCTGTCTGTTTTTGTGTGGAAATGCTGTAGAAGGGAGCAAGGAGACCAGAGATACGGATGGAGCAAGAACACACACGCGTTGGGGCCCGGAGCGGTCGACCGCACCGACCGAAACAAAATACACACAACACAACCTACAAACCCGCGCGTGTGGCACGTCTGTATCTTTGCGTAGGTCACGCGGGCAGCAGCCGCGCCACGCGCTGCTTGTCCTCGGCCGAGAGCACCGTCGGGAACTCGACGCGGAAGCGCACGAGCAGGTCCCCAAAGCGCGCGGCCCCCGTGGCGTTGGTGTGCACGGGCATGCCCTCGCCCGGTATTCTCCACACCGTGGTCGGCGCCACGACCTCGGCGCGGCGCAGCGTCAGCACGCGGCGGTCGAGGTGCGGCACGTCGCGCGAGAAGCCCACGAGCGCCTCCAGCAGCGAGATGGACAGCTCCATCTCGAGGTCGTCCCCACGGCGCGTGAACTGCGCGTGCGGACGCATGTGCTGCGTGGTCCATGGCATGGCATGTCGGTTAAGGTAGTTAGGGCTTGTAGATGGCAGGGAAAGCGGCGTACCAAGTGGACGACGACGTCGCCGGGCAGTGCGGCCCGCGCTTGGTCACCCTCGTGGGCGATCGTGACGGTGTCGCCGTGGCGCATGCCGCGCGCCACGGGCACGTCGAGCTTCTTGTGGTCGCGCAGCTTGCCGTGGCCGTGGCACACGTCGCACTTCTTCTTGGCCACGCGCCCGCGGCCCTGGCAGACGTTGCACCTGAGCAACACGCCGCTGTGAGATCTCATCCACACCAGCAGAACCACCGCCATGGCACAACCATAAACGTACGCGGTCCGCACGTGCTGCTTGATGGGCCCGACTTGCTGCACGTACGCGCGCACGCCGGCGCCGTGGCACGCGTGGCACTCGTGGAAGCCCTCGCGCGCGTCCACGCCCGTGCCAGCGCACTCGCGGCACACGAGCTGCCGCGCCACGTCCACCTGCAGCACGTGGCCGCTGTAGAGCTGCGCCAGGTCCACGTGCGCGTGGACGTGCGTGGGCTCGACCTTGGGCGCTACGCCAGGCATTTGCCACGCTCAGTCGCCCCCTGCTACCACGTTGAGTATCTGTCACTGGGACGCACCGTGCTGGAGCCGCTGGCTCAGCAGCTCGCTGGGCGCCGTCATGTGCGTGAACACGAACCAGAAGAGCGCGACCATGACGGCGATCACGACCGCCACGATCGCGCACGTCACGCAATCCTCGGCGCCCGAGGGCTCGTCGTCCCCCACGGGCTCGGCGTCGCCGTCGTAGTCCTCGGTCTCCTCCAGATCTCCCTCGGCCCATTCCCGATCTCCTCGCTCGTCTTCGACGGGCTCGTGCTTGGCCGGCGGTCGATTAGAGCGCCGCCGGTGCGTCGTCGGGGCCTCCAGCGCGTGAGCTTCGGCGCTCATCGCTGGTTTCTCGCCTTGGAGTGAACAAGAGCGATCCAGCCACACTACCTCGAATAGGCGAACGCGAAGAGACACTTCCCACGCCACACAACGGACGGACTTTACTTGGGCAAGTTGAAGAGCTACTAAGTTCGATGGCTACATTCATAGTTGTTCAGGGCTTGGTGGTCGTGGCGCGCGACGGCGACGCCGGAGACCGCGTGGGCTGGTAGAACTGCTGGTACCAGGCCCAGGTCTTCTTGAGTCCCTCGGCGAGCGGCGTCGTGGGCTGGTAGCCCAGCAGGCGCTGTGCCTTGGACACGTCGGCGCACGTGCGCGGCACGTCGCCCGGCTGGTTGGGCAGCACGTTCACGACGGCCTTCTTGCCCACGAGCGACTCGATGATGGCGATGAACTCGGTGAGCAGCACGGGCGCGCCGTTGCCCAGGTTGAACACGTGGCACCCGGTGGCCTTGTCCAGGCTCAGCAGCACGCCCTGCACGATGTCGTCGATGTACGTGTAGTCGCGCGACGAGCTGCCGTCGCCGAAGCGGTCGATCGCGACGCCGCGCGCGATGCGGTCCATGAACTTGAACGGCGCCATGTCCGGGCGCCCGCGCGGGCCGTACACCGTGAAGAACCGCAGCCCGATGCAGTCCAGCTTGTACAGGTGGTGGTACGTGTGCGCGAGCAGCTCGCAGCTCTTCTTGGTCGCGGCGTACGGGCTCACGGGGCAGTCCACCGCGTCCTCCTCGCTGAACGAGGCCTTGGTGGAGCCGCCGTACACCGAGCTGCTCGACGCGTACACAAACTTTTGCACGCCAAAGCGGCGGCACATCTCCAGCAGCACGGTCGTGGCCGTGACGTTCGAGTGGATGTACAGCAGCGGGTTGTCAATGCTGGGCCGCACGCCGGCGCGCGCCGCCAGGTGGATCATCGCCGCGGGCCGCGTCTCGCGCATCATCTTGCGCACGAGCGCCTCGTCGCACAGGTCCCCGATGTACACGTGGACGCGGTCGCGCGAGTAGTGCTGGACGAGGAAGTCGAGGTTCGACTGCTTGAGCGCCACGTCGTAGTAGTCGTTCATCTCGTCGACGATGACCACGTCGTCCCCGCGGTCCAACAGCGCCTTGCACGTGTGGAAGCCGATGAACCCGGCGGCGCCTGTGACGAGGATACGGCGATTCCCCGTGGTCGACGGGATCAGCGGCGCGGCGCGCGGCGACCTCGCGGCCGCGGTTGGCGACGCAGGAGGGGACGTAGCGGCGCGCGGACTGGTCTGCGTCGCCGTAGTCGTGGATCGAGCGGGAACCGCGCCTGCATTGGTGCGGACGCGCAGCGACGCGGCCGGCGGCGGCGACGTCGAGAACGCGTTCGGGGCGGGCGGCATCGGAGCCATGCCGCGGTGCTGATGCGTCAGGGAGGGGGAGAAGATTGAAGAGTGAGTGCGGACGGCGATGCTCGCGCTGTTTGTTTGTCGGTGACCTCGTCCTCGCTGGCGGAGATCTCTTCTCATTCGCCGAGAAAGGCCGCAGCTAGATGCCTCGTTCCGATTGGTTCGGGTTTGTCCAATCAAAGTTGCTCTCGAGTATAAATGGCGAATTGGAAATGTGGAAGGACAGTGAAGCCATCTTCTTCTGCTGACACACTGAGGTGGTCAACGGACATGATGCCGGAGGCACAGCGGGTGTCGTGAGTGGCTCTTGACGCAGCCCGAGGATCTTCGCACTTCTGACGGGAGGCGAACAACGACTCTTCTTCTAGTACCACACACGCGCGCGCACACATACACACGGACTTGGTCATACGCGTCTGAAAAAGATGGTAGGGATCAAACAAGAATGCTTGGAAACAAGTCGACGAGCCCGCAAACGGGTGTGTTCAGTGCGGTTATCCCTTCATCCCTTGCGCGCCACTGTATCCTGTTCACTCAAGAAACCCGGTTGTTGAGACTCGCGACTCTCCATGGCGGCGAACGTGGTCGGACAACCGAATGCGCGCGCGCAGTTCCTCGTGCGCTTGATGCCGGTCAACGGTGCTCACATCTCAGTCACGGATATCCTCCACGGTATTCGGCTGATGCGTCATCACCGCGACGTAACGCTTGGCCAGCCGACCAACTTCATCGTCCCAGTGGGAGCGAATGTCCCACACGCGCTTATCGATGTATGTGGTTCGCGAGGTGTTCCAAGAGTTCGTCGTCGCGCCCGGCCATCCTTTGCAAGGCCCAGAGGCGCGAACCTCCGCGTACTTCCAAGCGATCTTGTACACGGCCACTGCCGCTGCCAGACGACAAGCACCCCCGGTGCATCTCGGTGTAGCACACGCGAATCCAGTTCAAGTCGTTGATCAAGGTATCGGTGTCAACATTGGAGGCCGCAGCGAGGTTGTCATCACTCGCGGTGGCGTCCCACACTGCGTCGTCGAGTTGATGGGGTACATGCAACAAGACAGACTCGCATTGATCAACCGGGGGTGTGACCAGGCGATGCTGTACGCTGCTGCGATTGGGCATGCTGCGAACCGCCCGATGCTCGCGATTGCCACGGATTTCCGCCATTGGAAGTTCATCCGAGTTCACGCTACAGGGTACGCCGAGTCGAGATACTACTTGATGAACATCACCAACTGAGGAACGCCGACGCTTTGGAGCGCCCGACGAATGGCACGGCGTGTGCGCCAATTTCTCATCGCCTAGTCACATCCACGAGCCTAAATAGAACCGTTGGTCAATATCGCAAGCGACAAGACCACCATGATCCCCACTTGAGTGGAGACACTGCCTTAAAGAGAAACTTGTAGTGATGAAGCATCAATCCAATTGTTCTTCCTTGAACTTGATGGTGCACAACTTGGGACGGGAGACAGTGTCGCGTCGCCCACAACAGCTCTTTCCAGCACAGGAACCAAACGCCATTTTGTGCTATTGGATACCGAGCATGTTGACCGAGGCCGAGGCCTGGAGGCTGTTTACGCGGCATTGCTGCGCCCTGCAGGACCAGGATGGTGTGAAATGGGTCAGCAGGGACATTGTCCGCGAGTGCGTAAACTGGGCGGCCGGCGCCGCCGACGCGCGAGTAGATCTCATCATAGAGCCGCCCAGCGAAGACCCAGGTGAAATGAAGGCGCGAATCGTCGGTGCGCGCCTGCGCCTGGCACTCGGTGTGGTCCACGCCGTGAGTTGCTGTCGTGGTTTTGACCCGGCGACTCGAAAGGCCTTCTGGCGTCGAGTGCTCTCGACGCTGTGGCGTCCCGATGACCCACCTCCAGATGAAGAGGCCTTTTCCGAGAAGACGTTTGCCCACGTGGCTATCGAATGGTGCGGATATACGCGCCGTGATGATGCGTTTTGGATCGGATTTCTCCACGGATCTCGCGAGTGCGGCGCGGCACTCTTCTCGGTGATGGAGCAGCTGCAACCACACCTGCCTCCCGGTCCGACACCGACGTTACGAGTTTCGCTGTGGAACTGCACTTCGTCCAAGGCACGAAGCGTGAAGAATGTTGGCTTGCCGCGGACCCACACCATCGACTACGAGTGGGCTGTCCATCCCCTCGCCCTCAAGACGATTATTCGTGCAGCGCTCGAGCCGTGTCAACGCATCTGGCCGTTTCGCACAAGACTTGAGCTCGTTGTTGAATACCGAGTGGACGACGACGGGGAAGCCACCCGTGAAACGTTCGATCTTTTGGAACGCACAAGAACTCTCCCGCACGTAGAAATCACAATTGACCGGCTCGTCATTCAACTCACACCTCCTAAACCGCCTCGACAAGCAGAGCCGGGGGCACGGCATCATGCTGCCATGTTGTCCCGAGGTCGCCCACTTGGCGAATTGCTACGCACGTTGCTTGTGGATGACTCAGGTCGCACGCCACACATCCACACAGTCGTACTCTACGGATGCAGTCACACCGACTATCGCTTGGTAGGCGCGGCGTTATCGGCGGTGGCTTGGGCGTCTCCTCCAATCGCGGCACTGCGATGCAGTGGGCTGAGCCATTCTTCCCGACTCGCTCATCAGCTGCTACGGCTCGCCTGGCTCGCGTACGCTCTGCGCACGCGGAGCCGACTTCAAAGTCGTCGAACTGCAGTAGCTATGACGCCGTTGGACTTGGCACTCTTGTCTCGCGGCGTCGCAATGAACCAGCAAGAGAGCAATTACCTGGGCGAACTCGTTGCCACTGGCACGCCATTGCGAGACGTTGTAGGCGACGCGTTGCGTTTGCGATATGGCGGCGATAACGGCCGAGTCGCGCGGCTTCAAGTCGAGTGTCTCCCTATCGGGTCGACGGTGAAGCTCTCGCGCGGTACGCAGCTGTTTTACGAACCAGAGCGCGTTGCCGACGAGTTTGTGGTCGTGACACTGTGGTCCGCGGACGACAACGACGAGGTCGAGCTAGATGTGGTCGCGCACGTGGTCGATCGTGGCTTCGTTGGCGTCGTATTTGCTGGTTATGGGCTGTTGTGGGCCGAGGCGATGCGTGTGACGACGTGGCAGCGACTCGAAGATGGTGACCAACGCATGGCTGAACACGATGACGACGATGATGGTGATGGCGAGCATCCCCATGATATCGCGCTATCGACGCTCTCATTAACCTTTGACTGCGCCGACAACGACTTACCGCCGGCGCTGGAATCGGTCGCCCATCGAATCGCCGCCATGCTGCCTCTACTGCGAAGCGCGTTGCTCCATACCCTCGAACTCGACCGAGCGGTGATCATGCGCCGGGACCTGGAGCTCGTGCTTGACAGCTACCCACACCTTCAAACACTCAAGCTCGACCGATGTGCAATCGACACCCTCGCGCCCCTGATCGAATCTTATCAGAACGCACCCATGCAGCCGCGGCGGGGACGCATCGCTGTGCTGTCGCTTCTTGGTGCTCGCGACTTGCGCCTGCGAGATTTCTTGATCAGATCTGAAGCTCGCCACAACAACCATTTGGGCCTGGACAGACTAAAGAACAGCGGCGATGCGGTCGAGTGGGTCGTTCCGCTGGTTGAGGCACTTGCGAGCGGGGTCGCGCGCGGCATTTTACACGAACTTTACGTCGACTTGTCGTTCTTGCCCTCCGTTGAAGACGAACGAGCTGCGTTAGATCGGCTTGCCCGTGCCATCGCGTCTTCGTCGCTTCAACTCACTCACCTGCATGTGTCGTGTCGTCCCACAATGCAGACCACATGTGCTGCACTGCTCGGCCCATTGCGCGATGTGGTGCTCGCGGACCCGTCACGTGTGCGGTGTGCCGTGCTCAGTGTGCTTCGCCTGTTCAATTGCGCCGTGCCGGAGGTAGCTTGCGTCGTACTGGCACACGCCGAAGGCAGCGTCGTTCGTACAATCACTTGGAACCAGGAGTCTGAACCGTAGTTCTTTATGGGTAGCTAGCACACAGAGAATTGTTAGCCATCCATCACTGTAAAAGATCAACATAGGAGCTCGCTGGGACGACTTCTAGGTTTTAACATGTTTGACTTGGCACCGAATAAATAAGAGAAAATCGTCCAACTACTGTTTTTTTGTCGAGGAGGGCCGAGAGAAGCCAAACGATAAACGGCGAGGGTCAGCGGCTGGGTCAGAAGCTGGAGTTAGAGCCGATGACGACGCCAGGCTGTTGGTACGCGTGATGCCGAACTTGACCGGGCTGGGAGCTTGAAGCGCGCTCCTTCGCGGCAGCATCGACTGGGTTCTCGCCAAACCAGACGCTGGAGCCGCAATTGACGGCTTTGCAGTGGGTCCAGTCGCAGTGGTTCTCGGGTCATTGTTTGTGGTAATGCTGCGGGCACGACTGACACTTGGAATCGGATTCGTAGCACCACCGGTTGAAGGTGTTCTCAGGCGTGACGTTACCGCAGATGGAGACATGAGCGATGGTCGAGGCAGGCCCGTACCAGCCCTAGTGCTTGGTGGCAAAAGGCTAGACGGTGTGAGTTTTGTGCGGACTGGAGGAGGTGGGGGCATCGTTGGGGTGGGCACATGAACCGGCTCTGGAGTCGGTACTACAGGCTTGGGTGCGGAGGGCATCGCAGGGATTGGCGCTGCCATCGATTTTGGAAGAACAACCGGCGGAGTCTTCGCGATTGCTGCAGCTGAACGCTTTAGCGGGTTCTCCTTCGGTGGTGGTGAACTGAACGATGAGCTAGCGAAGCTTGGGGACTGCAGACTTCCAAAAGCTGAGACAGTTCTAGTGGAAGCGCCCAAAGCACCTGTTGAGAATCGAGGAGTAGAGACTGTCGGATACCGATAGTCTCCAAACAGACCAAGCTCGTCGGAGCACCCACCAAATTCTGCTTCAAGAATGTCCTCCGGCTTGGCGTTGTTAATAATCTTGTTGTGAGATTCGGCTGCTTTCTGTGGGGTCCGACGCAAAATACTTGCCAGCCGTTCCTCTTTCGATTGCGCTGTGTTGGTCAAAGGTGTACTTTTCGCTTGACCTTGAGGGCGCTTCTTCGGAGTCGAATATCCGTCGTCTTGATCTCGCGAGTACAGAACGTCCAAAAGCGCTGACTCGGACGTTGATGGAGACGGCGCGACTCCGATTCGAATAATCGGTGGTGCATCATATTTCAACAAATCTTCGTCAAACTCGCCAGTCGTCGCCAGAGCTTCCAGGATTGCATCTGCTCCTTCATCGAGTGCAATAGCTTTCAAAATCCGACTGCCCTTCAAATCGCTCAGTGAATCTCGGCGAAAAATGTCTCTCAGTCGGGCAGAAAAGTCTCGGGAGTCAATGTGATCTACCGAGTTCGCTTCTTCTAGCACTGGTAGCTTCTCGATATCACCGTCAGAACCGTAGATCTCAGTTGGACTGAGAGTTCCATCACGAAGAAATGGCTTCTCAACGTTGTACCGGTCACTTGAAGACCCTGGATGAGCTTCATATCCCGGCTCATCGTCTTCAACATCCATGTCTTCAGGCTCTTCGTCAGGTGCTTTCTGTCGCGAAGAGTTCTGCGACGATTCGTATAGCTCATTGAATTGGAGCGGGAAGGAGCCAGACTCCGTCCTCTCACCATCCACAAGCTTATTGCCGTCATCAGCCCGATCACCTCCACCAAGGACAGGCGCTGTCTCTTCTGGACTGGCTCCACCTATTCCCTCAGGAGCCATAATCTTGCTGGAGTTGAATGTGAAAGTCTTGACTGTATCATTGTCAACGACATCGAGTGCCTCGGCATCTTCTGTGGTCTCGGTCGAGTGCCAGGTAACAGAGACGCCACTGTCTGAGACGATACCCACAGCAGGCGGGGGTGTGTGACGAATCGGGCTCGGTGAAGTTTTGGGAACATCGATTCTCGTTGATTCTGCGAATTCTACGCTCGCTTGAGTTGTGCTTCCATCGGATTCATCGAAAACACCAGGTTGTTCGGCGGCATCAACGGTGTGCCATGCAACAGAGGTACCTTCGTTTGATACGACTCCGACCGCCGGATGCTTCGGTGGAGATTGGCTTTCTTCGTTCTTGACCTCACGTTTTGAGTCCTCGTTGCCGCCACTTCGGACCCCACGTCCACGTCTGACACTCCATGGTTTACGATTCTCTGTCCAGGCCGACACAGCATCGGCTCTATCTGACGCATCCACAGAGGCAGACGCTGCGTCACTGTTAGGCTGCACGGTCTCTGACTCGAGAGCCGCTTTCCGTGCATGTCGACTCTTGATAGGAGCTTCCTCCCAATACCATTCCTTCGTTTCACCTTGAGCAACCACCTCATTGGCTTCATCAACTTGAGCTGGAGCCTCAGCTGATAGATGTGCTGAATGTGTTGACTCCGCTTGAAGTTGATCTTCGTAGCATTCTTCCGCACTGGAAAGAGTAGATGTATCTATCTCGGGTAATGACTTCCCTGCTTCTTGGAAGGGAGATGCCGAGTCCACAACCGAATTTGATGATGTGTGGCGTCGTATGCTGCCATTGTTCTCGTTGGGTGCGGTGATGTTTTCGCTACCACCACTCGCGGATGCAGGGTATTCATCCTCCCAGATATACGTCCCACGGCTCGAAGAGATGGGACGATCCTCCCATGAAGACGACGCAACGGGTTTCGGTATCTCAACTTGAGCATCGTCACCATTATTCTCTTTTTGAGCCGATTGTACGTCACTGCCTTCCATTCGGTCGGACTGGGTTTCATGCTTCACTATCAGGGGTTCATCTTCTGTTCCGCAGCTCAACAAAGCTGGCACCTGCTCCCGAGGCGGAGACGCTGAAGGAGCGCTGACAGCCTCCACCGACGCGCTGTCCGCAGCAACCTCTTCCGTCTCTTGCACCGTGTCTTCTACATCCATGTTGTCTGTCGGAGCAGGATTCTTCACGTTCAGTGGTCGGTCTTCCCAGTCATACGCGCCGCGAGCACTTGAAATCGGGCGATCTTCCCATGACGTAGACGCTGAAGGAGCGCTGACAGCCTCCACCGACGCGCTGTCCGCAGCAACCTCCTCCGTCTCTTGCACCGTGTCTTCTACATCCATGTTGTCTGTCGGAGCAGGATTCTTCACGTTCAGTGGTCGGTCTTCCCAGTCATACGCGCCGCGAGCACTTGAAATCGGGCGATCTTCCCACGGCGACTCAGATTTCTGGTGGTGCGATTCGTCACTGTCATTCCCTGCGGCGGCTTCTGTGAGTTCGTCCAGCTCGATCGGTTTGGGCTGGGAGTGATGTTTAACATCAAGGGGCCTTTCATCCCACGATCGCTGGACATCCTCGTTCCACGTGTCGTTTCTAGTAGCAGCTACAACCTCGGCTGATATGTTGTCATCATTCTCCGAGATGTCATGCGAGGCAAGACCGTCGCATAGGCTGGTTACACTGGTTACACTTGATGAGTTCTTGCCCGTTTCTTGCTGACGATCACCGGGAAGGCCCTGATCAACTTCAGATCCGACCATTTCAGGCTCAAGATCTTGCTTGTGGACCATGGTGTGAGACGCCGCCCCTTCTACGTGCATCGGCTCTCCGCCGATTTCATCACTACTCATATCAACTTCGTTCACACAGGATTCAGATGTGTGAAGTGGCAGTTCTGTCAGCAATTGCCAGCTATCGGTTCGCCACATGATCCACGATTCCGGCATTCCTGCAATCTTGAGCCAGCTGCCGCAGCGCATCTCAACCTCAATCACCTGTCCACGATTGAGCAGAGCACGCGTCTCAGCTTCTCGTGACGGGAATACACGTACTGCAATCTGAGCCTCCGGTGGGAGCTCCTCGTTTAACGCAAAGAAACTATGGGACGCTACAAGCCACCACCACTCACTTTGTTAGGGACCTCTCAGGTCTCCCAATCCATTACGGCATGCATCCACTGTACCTGTACACTTGGGGTGTTCAAGCCTTTCACATATGGGCTCGACGTCGGCCGCATCGACCCAAACGCGCTCGTGGACGTCGTGGAAGATCCGCAACCGATGGCCGTCGACTTCGCGGACGCCGTACGGGAACCGCGTGCCTTCGCCCTCGCCCACATATCCGATCGCCTGCGCCGTCGGCTCAGGTCCTTCGTACACGATCGCGCGGTCGCTCGTGATGTTGCAGCAGTTGTAAAAGCCTACTCGAGATGGCAACAGCATCGCATAAGCCAACCGACCACACCAAATCCTAGCATTATCACGAACCTGCGTCCTCCCAGGGCACGAGCAACGTCATGCCGTTCGGCAGCTGCGTCATGACGAAGCCCTCGATCCACTCGCCCGACGTCTCCTCGGGGAACGTCACATGGAGCCAGTGCTGCGGTGGCGCGGCGTCCTCCTCCTCGTCGTTGGCGACCTGGAAGACGTTGGAGAGCGCGGCGACGGCCTTGCCCTTGGAGAAACGGCCGCACACGTCGGCGTCGCCGTGGGGCGCCGCGCGGATGCGCAGCGACGCCTTGGCCGGCAGATCCGGCGCCACGCAGAACCACCGCATGCTGCTGTCGTTGGCTGTTGGGGGAAGTTCCGCTTTCCCCTTCTCCAAGAGGAAGCGGACGGCAACCTCTGGGATCGCATATTGCAGTCGTCAATACATTCGATATCGGAGGCTCTAAGCCCCATGATAGTGACATTGCCCACACGCGGGTTGAACCATTTTCCCGCGCATTTTGTGAGAATAAGGCGCTCGCGAAGCGGGGGGACCCCACCCTTTCATAACGGAGAGAGTATTGAGCTTTAAGAACGCTACTGTAGCCCTCTTGTGCGAGCCACCTCGTAGGTGTGAGCGACGCAGCGCTGATGGTCGCGCGTGCACCGAGAGACATGGCAAGCCCTGGCCTTCTGTTTGCCTACCACTTGGGTTTCCAACGGAAATGGGCCGATCGACTTGACCCACGGGTACTGGGTCTGAGCAAAACTCGATTAATTTCTCATGCCCGGGTCTCCGTCCGACAAACCGGCGACCCGACCCGTATCCACTGCCTTTGCCCAGGTGGTTTCCTCCTGGGGACATCATGGACCCAGCGGCAAACAGCAGCCAGATGGATCCCTCGCGCTCCATGCGCCTCTGTCCACCATGAAGGCTCCATAGAGAGCGACGCATGCCCCTCACCTCCCTCTGTGTTCCCATCCATCGACCGTCGCATACTGTCACCCGCGTCGCTCGCCACCACAACCGCCCGGAACGTCTAGCGGAAACGGCGGACTTCAAAACCGGAAACGCTCGGTCGTCCGATCCGAAGCACACACCCCAAGCGTCGGACCGCCCAATCTTTTTCTAGGGGCGTTCTCTCTTACGACTACTACTGCCAACGGCTGGACGAGACCGTTGATCTTGCGCCGCTCGAGCACGATGGACTTGCGCGCGTACGTCGCGCGCTTCATGGTGCACAAGGTCGGCGCGTTCGTGGTCAAGGAGCGCGTGCTGTGCTTCGCGGCCAACGGCTTCTACACATACGACGTCGACTCGCAGCAGCTCACCAACTCGTGGTCGTACGCGGACGTGCAGAGCGCCGCGCCGCTCGACGGCGAGACCGACTTTGTCATCGCCACGCCGCGCCACCGCGTCAAGAAGACGGTCTACCGGTGCCACTACCGCATGGAGGTGCTCGTGTGCCTCATGCGGCTGCGCAGCCAGCACGAGGCGCGCTCACCGGCGCCGCGGTCGGCGCTGCCCGAGCTGCGTTCGCACGCGTTCCGCTGCGTCAAGTACCACCGGCGCGGGCTCCAGTCGCCCTGCGTCGTCGAGATCGGCCCGGACGGCGTCTACCAGCGCGACGAAGAAGGCGAACTCATGTCCCACATCCCGTACACAAGTCTCGTGTCGATCGACCTCGTGTGCGACGACCACAACGCGATCGTGCTCAACCACTCGGACAACTCGAGCCTCTTTGTCGTGGACAAGCGCACCGAGATGGCGCAGGCGATCCACCGCGTCATGAAGGCCTACGGCATGGACATTAACGAGTACCGCAAGAAGACCATGGAGGCAGCGACGAAAGGCGACGCCGGAGGCGCCAGTGACGAGTCCGAGATCTCGTTCCAGTACCCAGTCACGCGCGTCTCGGCCACCAACAAACCGCTCGCGCCGCGGATCCTCGCGGTCTCGGAGAAGTACATCGCTGAGCTCATTGACAACGACGTCGTCATCAGCAGCCGTCCGCTCTCACGGATCTTTTCGCTCGTCCTCTTTGCTGACTCGACCGAAGCGTTTGAGATTGTGTTCGTCGACGGCATTCGTCGGACGTTCTACTCCACGCACCGCGAAAAGTTGGTGACGGAGCTGCTCGCATCGTGCCACGCGCTCAAGAACACGCAGGTCGATGTGACAATCGACCGTGTGCCTGACGCGATGCGTATGGTGCCGTGCAAGATCATCCACTCGGAAGGCGGCAAGCTATCAGGCGGCCAGGCCACCAAGGACGTGAACGTGATGGATCGTGAGCTCAAGATCGTTCAAGCCGGCATCCTCCTGCAGTTTGCGAACTATGGGGCTAAGAAGACCGCGCGGTCACAGCGGCAACTACCCATGGGTGTTGATGAAGGTTTCCACGCGCTCGCGCTCGAGTTCAATGCGAATACGCCGACATCGGGTGTCATTGCTCAGCCGAACAAGCCATTCGAGAAGGCGATATTCTACGTCGCCCGCGAGATTCGAGACATCGTCAACCGCCACGGTCCCCGTCAGCCTTTTTTGATCACCTACCTCCAAACGCTGTATCGGTTGCTTCACGCTACGCCCGCGATGAAAGAGTTTGTCGGCTTCATGTTGGAGGTAAGGTGGATGTGCACGTCGTCGAATCCTCTAATATGTCTCATCACTAACCCATCTGAAACGTATGGTTGCGTGAATGTAGCGTGGCGATGGCTACTTGACAACGATAACAGAGCTTCTTGTGGGGAGGAATCCGGTGATTCTGTACTGGACGTTCATGGTGCTGCAACGACTACTCGAATCGAAGTCCCACAGAATTCAGGTCCGCGAAGTTATGCTGTCTAGCAGTGGCTTTCTATCGACTCTGTTCTCGCTCTTCGATCTCGACCCGAAGGTACACTCTAGTCTGCACGTTTTCGTACCGTCTCTCGTGAGCTAACTTTGAATCACTCTTGTGTAGACCCAACGATATTTGTCAGAACTGCCGGTCATGAAATTGTGCCAGTTCGTCCTTGTACTGGTGAAGACCAACCCTGAGCGCCAGCTTGAATTATCAAAGGCGCTCCATGAGCAGTTGGCTCGTCGCTCTCGAATGCTTCATCGCATCTTGTATGGCTTCCCCGGTCTCGGCACTGTCGAAGCTTGCGTCGGCATTCTAGCCAGAATGACGAAGACACCATCATCGGTATCTTTTGAAGATGACGCGACGGAATCCTCTTCATCGTCACTACTCGCGCGAGCCGTAGAAGCTCCCCCGCTTTCCATGGGTTTCGGGGAACATCTCACATTTGAGCCCAGTATGAACCGTCACGGAAGCACACGCAGAGCTCTGGTCGCCAGGCTGGGTAATGTTCGCTCCACGCGTATGGGGATGTCTGCCCCTATATCGACGACCAGCGCCGTGAGTGAGACGGGTGGTATTGCCGTCCAGAACCCTGAGGTTTTGCTGAAGCAATACAGGCTTTTCCTTGAGGCGTCAAGTGGCCCGAAGAAACAAGGCATGGACCAGTACGTGGATTCAACGTTTCTACGGCTTCGTTACCGCTGCCGCAACGCCTTCTTGCAAGAGTTGATGAGTCATCTTGTTGGGAGTTTCGATGAGTTCAAGCGAGTGTTCTCAGTGGATTGCTTCCAGTTCAGCGGCTTTTTGGGGAAGACGAGTGGTCAGCGTGAGAAGAGCGACATTTATCTCACTCCCCGCGCGCTCGTCGTGGTTCGTGTTGCCAATCGAAATACTCACGAATTCGAATTCCGGTCGATTCAGCGGGTTTTCGTGCCGTCTGACAACCGTGATGTCTTCGCCGTCCTCTTCAAGGAGAAGCTTCTGTACATCTACTCCGAGTCACGAGCGCAGATGTTGGAGAAGATGCAAGAGCTAGCTGGTATTGTGGGAATCCGGCTCAGCACCGAGGAGTCTCCGCAGCTGCCGAAACCAGGTCATGCCGGATCTGATGTCCGCCGTGCGACCGCGCCAATGGGATGGGACCCGCGAAGCGTCGTGAGTGTAGTGAAACGCAGTGGACGCCACGGTTTCTTCCGATTTCGCAAGAAGCAAATCGTCGTCATCAACGGCATGCTCTTCGAAGACGACCAAGAGAAACAGAAGCAGAAGTCTTTCTCGCTGAAAGAACTCCGTCGCGTTGCCTGCGTACCCAGTCCACACACCGAGCACAACGACTTGCCGACGATGATCGCCTTGGATTTTGCCGATGGTAAGCGCGTCGCATATCTGTCGAACAGTGACTCGCTGTTGCTGGCAAACCTGTACGACGGGTGCTTGTATTGCCAAAACGCCTGGATTACTTTGAGCCCTGAGTTCACGCGAGTGAACCCGCGAATGACGACGAAGAGTCTTCTCTGTCACGACGCTGAGAGGTCAACGTTCCTCAACAAAGATGGAATCTTTGTGTTCGTGTTCCGCGAGTTGTCGAAGGACTTTGAGAAGCTGTCCTCCGATGGGCCAACTATGGCTTCCATCAGCTCGGTAACGTTCGAAAAGATTCTTTTCGGGCTCGAAAATCTCAACTACAATGTCGGAGAGGACGATTTCGGATCGACTGATGCAGATGTGAAGACGGCACAATTGAGCTTTCGCACATTATTTCAAGGCCTCGCTGCTATGGTACGCTGTTCTGCTGGAGTGCTAACTCTCACACGGGTGTCTAACTTTCTCTTTCTGGCGTAGCTCAAATACGCTTCAAAGCCACCGATGCGATTCAATGAGGTGTCAGTCATTCTGGAGTCATTTTGCCGGATCAATGATGGGTGCTATCGACTTGCCACTGACGAAACCCATCAGCGAATCGATGAGTTCGTGTCACGGCTCTTAGCAGTCGTTGACTGTGGAGACCAGCTGTCGACTCTGTGGGCGATAAGAGCTTTGCACTCGCTGTCGGTTGATTCACGCCGCGGTCAAACTCACAAGCAAATCGAAAAGACAGTTCGCGCACTTGTGCTGGGCCACGAAAAGCTCTTGGCCAAGTTGATCAGTGTGCTGGAACGCAGCAGCCAGCCACTGTGCTGTCTCGCAGTGCTTGACTTCCTCTATGATGTGACCATCAAGGCTCGCCCGAACACCGACAACAACCACTTCGACGACATCATTAAGCGCTTGAGCACGAACGCCTCGCGTTTGCAATCAATGGCGGCACAGGCAACAGTCGTTGGATTAGCTGTCTTCTCGACAGGACTACTGAGAGTGACTCTCGACAATACGGACGCGAAGGCCCACCAGCGAATGTGTGATGCAGCTCTGAAGAGTGGTCTGACGACGCGGAACCTGTACAACGCGTTTTTCTTCCCGACTGAGGCCGGTCGTCTTACGTTTCGGTACATTGCAGCCATGTGGACTGTGCATCACAAGCATTCATTCGATCTCCTCCAAAGAATTCTTCCGCACGGATTCATTCGTATGATCACAAGCCCTTCGGTGAAAAAAATGCTGCAGCTCAATGAGAACGGGCACAAAAAGATCAAAGAAGCTAGAGGAAAGAAGCGGCGAGACGACAATCGGGGAGTCGGGGGAGCGGATTGGTTTATTCGTCGAATGCGCCAAGAGATTGCGACGTATCTGCCTGATAGCAGTTCGAGCCTTTCGGGGAAAGCGAGGGATGATGGAACGCGCTCCAATTACCCAGGAGAGTCCCACGGAGATGTGGCGACGTTGGCCGAGCTTCTTCAGCAAGACTTCTTCTTACCTGACGTCATCTGGAACGGGCGAACAAGAGAGGAGCTCAAGGTCGCGATGGAGCGGGCTCTAGGAGTAATCGAGGAGCGCTCCGGCAATGGGGTTGTCGATGGCTCTTCTTATTGCTGGAACCATTCGCAGTTCAAGGTGGACTACCCGAGCTTGGTGGACGAGATTGAGGTCGGAAACATCTATCTACGTGTTCTTGTGGCTCGAATGCGTGACGGCTCTCTCCAACTCGGTGATGCGGCAAAAAAAGTAACGACAACGCAAGCGAATGGAGGTCTGCGTGGAACAGGAGAATCTGCGCACGTGCTCCACTCTGTTGTCGAGATTGTCAATGCGCCAAGGGTTTTCTATGACGCGGTGTATCAACGCTGGCTAGAGATGCGCCTTCGAAACCATCTTGCTGAAGCAGACCAAACAGAGAGGGAATTGCCTCAGCTCCGCATGTCTGAGTTGTGCGCAGAACCAACTGCTGAAGTCGGGGACAATCTCCTCATGAAGACTCTGATTGAGATGGCTGGTTCATTTCCAGTTGTTCGATCGATTCCATCACACCGTGTCGATTTTATTATGGCACTTGTGATGAAGTCTTTCGAATCGCGTGAAATCCACAACCTGGTTCACCTAGTGGCAAACTTGAGCGAGGACGGCGCAGTGACTGATCATCTTACGAAGAGTTTCCATTTGAGCACTCTGCTCTTCCTGGCTATATTGTCACATCGTCGAGCGCCCGCACCACACAGCGCATTGAAAGCGATTAGCGATGACGGTGATGAGTTCCCAGTCATCGGTTTTGAAGTCGCTGAGTATGCGAGTGCGTCGTCAATACCAATGACACAACTCTCGGCTGACTCAAGATTTGCACTGCGGTGGAAGTCCAAGATGATTGAAGATAGCGATGAGCTGGCTGAAGGCCCGTTCTCGCCAGTTGACTTGCATCACCACGTCCGACAGAAGGATCGATCACTTTCGCGACTGACGGTGTGTTGCTGCACCATACATGAAAAGCACGACAGCACCGAGCATGTCTGGCGTCGTCTGCATGAAGTACCAGAGCTCCGTTGGATGGAGCTCGTATCTGAGCCACTTGACTCAGCGGATGTCGGACTCAAGGCCCTCACGGTCTTGCGAAACCTAGTGCGAAACGAACCAGATTGCTCCTTGGACGGCTCAGAGTTCTTGGTTCCGCTTCCTACCGGGAAGAAATTGCTCTCAGCGAAAGAGAAAACAGCTCATCTGGTCCAATTGCTATTGGTGGACGATGCGACGGTGCGGAAGATGACTTGCGAGATCCTCTTGTCCCTTGGGCCAGCAAACGGACCAAAGCTATTCGACTTCGGGCTATTCTTCTTCGTCTTCTCCGCCGATCTTGCCGCAACGGGGACAGACTTCGTGGCTGAATCCAAGCTATTACAGCAGTATCATCGAGGACAGGACAGTCGTGAAACCCGTAGTGGCCAAAGCTACCTTCTTGATATGCTTCCAGAAGCGCTGATTTCATTGCTTGACAATGAGTCCTCAGAGCACTTCGCTGACGTATTCTCAGGCCGGGTGACCGACACCCGCGTGTTGTGGACGAGCTCAATGCGCCAACATCTTCGTTTGATGATTCAAGAACATATTGAAGAGTTCGTCGAAGATCTTAAGCGAGACGTTGCTGCCACGTATCGATATGTTTCTCTACCACCAGTGAAGTACTCGGAGCTCTCTCGAGACGTTTACTGCAGCGGATACTTCTTATCCACCATTGCTGAAGGCGACGAAGCAAGTTTGGATGCTATAGAGGAACCCCAAGTACTCATGAGTGCAATCGAGGAAAAGTGGAAGGCTCTTCGTGAGCGTCAGACGTCAACGCACTTCAGCAGCGTTGAGGAAGAGAGTGCGACAGCCTTCAAGACGTTTGGATGGCGTCGTGATCAAGAGTTCAGCATGACCGATTTGCGCCTGCGTTATCGAGACCTGTGCAAGAAGGGTGCTGCTGTGTCAACTGTGAGGTCAGCCTACGAGAGTCTGAGCAGTCTGCTGGAGCGAAAGCTGGAGATGGCGAACGGTCGAACGTCGGACGAGGTCGTGGAATGCATCTTACTTGCTCAGCTGCGACTTCTTGAGAAGTTCAGCTTCCAGTTCTTCTCTTACGAATCGCGAGCTCTTCGTCTCATTCTAAGCACCATCAGGTCGACACCAGCAAGTGAGAAGGGCGGATCCAAGTTTGGTGATTTGTGCGTGCAGATTCTTCATCACTTACTATCGTCAGCCCCCCTCAACGTCGAGAAGCTGCTGTCCACTGAAGGAGCATGGGACTCGCTCTTAGATATCATTGATATCTATGCAGTGTCGAACAACTTCCCCGCGAAGTCGGCAGCATTCAGCGTCTTACATATCGTGGCTTCTTCGGAATATGCTCCGAAATCACTTCTTCGCGGTGGTGGCGATGCTGCTAACATTGCCGCACCTTTCTCAAGACTTTTCTCCGATGAGAGTGAGCCAGCGACGGATACTGATGAAGCTTCGCTCTTCACTGACACTGGATATCACTCCCAGTCAAAGCAGATGGAGACGACTCAGTCAGTGAGGTTGTGCAAGACGCTCGAGCGCTTGCTGACAGCCTTTGAAGAGCGGCAGCCGTGGCAGATCCAGAAGCTCCTGTACGGAGTGGTTACGGCACTATGTGCGAACAGTCACTTCCAGGAGCAGCTCATATTGTCGACGAAATTGTTCTGGAGAGCGCTTTACTTGCTGCTCAGCACGGCTGAAGATGTTTCTCGAGGCCCCGCTTCGAATGTAAGCACAGACGATGATGACATCGTGGCCTTGAAGGAGAGGGATGTCGTGGAGGCTGCATTCCACGCTCTTCGTGCGCTTAGCTTGGGGCGTGATGGACAATCCCGGTCGCAAGGACTGGATGCGCTTGCAAGTCTTCTACCGCTGGACTTCTTGGATTGCCTGGATCGCCCAAGTGGTCATGACTTCTGGATGATTCTATCAACAGACATTCGAGAGCCGACTTGTATTTGGAATGACTCCACGCGTAGCGAGTTGATGCAGCTGATCGCTGACCACTGCAATCACGGTGACGGGGACGACGAGCTCCTCTTTTTGGAAAGCACGACCAACTACATGTACGATTGTCTCAAAGCTGAGCCATTCGTCGGTGGCATCTATCTTCGGATTTTGATCGAAAAAGGCGAGACCGACCAAGAAGCTATCAATGCCGACAGCTTGTACCCGTCGGCGCCGCAAGATTTCATTCAAGCGCTATTCATTTTCTTGAACGAAAATCGTGATCCGACTGTCGGCATTTACGCCGACACGCTTCCAGCACTCCAGTGCCTGAACTTGCTGATCGATCTCCCCGTCTTCAAAGAGGCAGTTGGAGAGGTTTTGGAGCAGAACGTTGATGACGGAGATTGCGAGAGTGAGTCTGTGTCGGTTGCGACGCTTGGTAGATATTTGCTCCCCTTCGACCGCTCGGATAAGGGTGGCATGTCAATTTCCTCGCGTCGGTCATTATCAAGTTATGGATTCATGTCGAAGAACGCCCGGCAGGCCGACCTTGATGGACTACCGCCTGGAATGGAGGCTGAGTTTGGAAACGTTGACTACTTGAATCGACAGGAGTTTGCTCTGCTCATCCTCAACAAGCTCTGCGGTCTCGAGTGTGATCTGGAGAGAATGTTCGCATCGTTCTGCCGGTACACGTGGAGTCTCCAAGTGATTGCCGACCACTTGGATTACGAACAAGCCTTCTACGCGCTGTCATGTCTTGCAGAGCTGTGCGACACCTGCCTTGTGGTCGCAGAGTACGTTGAGAAAAGTGGGCTTTGGGTCGAGATTCTCGGTATCGCCATCCAGTCCCGCCAGCACGTGCTGCATGAGCACTTTTTGAGGGCCGAGGGTCTACGAGAACCGGCATTTGAGGTGTTGTACGCGCTGCTGACGAAAGATTTTGCCATCCGAGAGAGCATTTACAGCGGACTCGGCCGATTTCTGCCGTACCCTATCGTCTATCAGATCCACTTGGATCCGAGCATGGCTGGCAAATTCTTTGATGACAACCACGAGAAGAGTGATCTCATTTGGAATTCGTACTGGCGAACAGAAGTGCGCAGGAAAGTGGACGAAGTGATTTGTCGTAACCGACTCGAGCGAACGAAGGCAAAGAGAGACTCGGTCATCCTCGACGAAGACGACTACGTGCATATGCCAGAGAACTTCATCGCAGGACTCTACCTTGACAACTTCCTCGCCCGGCCAGATCCAGAAGCCCTCACGAACCCGGCATACAATCTTGAGTTGCTCTTCCAGGAGTGGAAGGATAAGCTCCATTGCCTAATGGGCTTTGATCTGGAAAACCCACCTCAGTTCTTGCGGGACCTCGCGGCCGAAGTGGAGCAGCTCACGACGGCAATGACTCACATTCTGCGCGCTCCACTCGGAATCGAAGAAAGTATCGAGGCGTTCGACATCCCGGGTGATGTGCTCAAGCTCGTGCGCCACTGCAACAAGCATGTCGTTACCGGTTTCCCGTACCGTTGTACGTTGCGAATCGCGCGCCAGCTCGCGAACTTCTCGCTCATGCAGTCCAAGGACTTTCTGGAGCTTATTTTTTGCCGCGTGACGATTGAGCACCCGGATGTCCCGCTTCTCGTGAAGCTGCTGCGTCGTATCCTGGAGGCTCGCGCACAGGCACTATCGGATGATGACGAAGCACCGTCGTTCCTCCTCAAGGATTTGGTGTACTTTTCTTCCATGGTGAAGTACCTGGAATCAGTTGCAGAGAACAAAGAGGGCACGGACGCGAAGGTGCTGTCGAACGTGAACCGTGTCCTGCGCCTCATCAAGGCGGAGCAGCGCAACGAGTCGCGCGACGTACCGATGTCGCAGTCGTTCATGCAGCGGATGAGCACGCGCTGGCATAACTCGACGCTCATGGGGATCGACTCGAGGATGCGCGCAAGTGGTGCCAACGGCACTCGGCAATCATTGGGCGAGGTCGACATTGACGAGATGATCAGCCACCGCAGCTTCAACGTGGACGCTGAGCACGGCGACGTGCGTACAAGTCTCGTCGGCACGTTCAACGTCGATGACGAGCGCGAGCGCGACGTCGATGCGCCGCCTCGTAGCTACATGTTTGACGGCGAAACGATCCAGGAGATGCCCCCCGCCCCGCGCAGTTACCGGTTTGTGAATGGTGTGGCGGACGAGGTTGCGACTCAGCCGGCGCCGGTGCCTGTGCGAGCGTCTCTCATCCGCGCGACGTACGAGCCCGTGGACACGCAGTACCACTCGAGCAAAGCCGCGCAGTACGAGCGCCAAGAATCGGACGCCAAGCACACGCGGCGCACGAGCATCTCGAACATGACCGAGCTCGAGCAGGCGGAAGAGACCGAGCAGGTGGCCGAGCTCGCGCCTCGAGACAGCCGCCTGACGGACGACGCGTCACAAGCATCCGGCATGATGTTTTCACTGTACGGCGGCTCGGAGATGCACTCGTCGCGGCGCTACTCGCTGCTGGACTCGTGGCGCGCGCCGACGAGCAACCAGCCGAACCCGCTGCTCTCGAGCCTGACGATCTCGCGCCGTGGACGCCGCGCCACCGCGGTCTTTAGCCGCCGCAAGGCCCACCAGTCGGGCCGCTGGTTTGGCCGGTAAAGATACACA
The DNA here is from genome assembly GCA_027475725.1 of Pythium rhizo-oryzae. NCBI lineage: Eukaryota > Oomycota > Peronosporomycetes > Pythiales > Pythiaceae > Pythium > Pythium rhizo-oryzae. Next base: position 7,775 of record JAMFLL010000620.1, on the reverse strand, counting down.
AAACCCGAAACAGGACAAACACGCCTTGAATGAACATCCTTATCATACAGCATGCACCCCATACGAGCGAGTACTGTCCATTAAGATGGCCCATGTGGCCCATACCACCGGACAATGCCCCCCGCACCCATTACATTAGCGCCGGCTGGTTACGATCATAGGGGTTTCCCACGCCCGCTCTGACTGGATCCAGCCACTTCAAGCACCGAAAGACGCCATGTGATTGGCTGAAAATACGCCGATTGTGGCAGAGATGGCCATAACGTCAGCACTTCGTTCGAAAGAAGTTGGACTTCGCGGCCACTGACTGGAGTCCGGATGACCGTAGGGGGGATGAGGCGCTCAGTATTCAGACACAAGGGAACCATATGAAGTGACCGCGGCCACTTCATTGTGGCCGACAGACCGTCGGCCGGCCGGCGCACAGTCCGGCCCCATTCTCGGCGGAGCCAGAGAAACACACAGCGGCGTTCCGCTCTCACACTTGTCACTTCCGCATCACCGACAAACCGCCTCCTCTCGCCGACTATGCGCCACAGCTCGGTCAGCTCCGCCAGCTCCGCGCGCGGGCGCTGGGCCGCCGTGCGCGAGTTCAGCGACGAGCCCGAGAGCGACGGCGACGACGGCCGCGACAGCTTCGACGTGGACAGCGAGCGCGAGAGCCAGGTGGGCAACGTGGACGCCGAGCGCGAGGCGCACGCGATCCTCGTCATGCACGAGCGCATGAGCCAGATCCTCACCGAGAGCCTCGAGCGGCAGCACCACCGGCGGCGCATGACCGACCCGCCGCAGCGGCTCCACCGGCTGCAGCGCGAGGAGATCCACGTCGAGCCGCTTACGGTGACGCGCCTGAGCTTCCCGACCACCGCGCGCTTCGAGCGTGGCGTCAAGCTCAGCCGCCGCGCGACCTACACGCCGTCGTTCACGACGTCGCAGTTCCACTCGAGTATGTCGATCCAGGGCGTGGGCAACGGCCACCGCCGCGCCAGTCTCACGGGCGGCGTGGGCGTCGACTACCATCAGCGAGCGAAACTCGAGTTCGACCGCCACAAAGAGGAACCGGAGCACGAGCCGACCATGGACAACAATAGCCAGCGCTGGACGCTCGCGGCGCCGCCCAGCTCCATCAACTCGCGCTATCAGCGGACACCGCCGCTGTCCAACGACCCGGAGATGGACGCGCTATCCGCGGCGCCCAAGTCCTCTCGCCGGCGCCGCCTCTCAGCCGCCGTCAAGAGCTGGTTCAAGTGATCGCCCGCCCATTTCCCCCAAATTTCATGTTATGTCTCGCGTATTGAGAAAATTTAGGTTATGTGATGACCATCATTCCGGTTTCCCTTTCGTTGCTTGAAGTTCAGTCGATCTTGGGGCGGGGAAAGCCATTAGGATATTTCCCCAAGGAATTCGAAGATGGAGAGAAACGAGCGAGTTGATCCTGAAGATCGCGCGGATGCCGACGCCGGGCTGCCGCTTCTCACGCGCGACGTGTTCCCGGCGCACCTGTTGCCGTGCTTCAAGTACGAGACGCTGACCAAAGTGCAGCAGCGCGTGCTGCGCGCGGCGTTCGCGGGCCGCGACAACCTTATGGTGTCGGCGCCGACAGGTAAATATGACAAGGAACGCACACGCTAAAGGTATATGTTGACGATGGACTGCGGAGCAGGCTCGGGCAAGACAGCGGTGCTGGAGGCCGCGTTTCTGCAGGCGTTTGAGCGGTCACGAGGGAGCCCAGCAAGGAAGGTGCTGTACATTGCGCCGGTGAAAGCGCTGCTTCAAGAACGGTACGCGGAGATCGATTGTGCACGATGATATGTAACACTCGCGGCTTATGCATCGTACGGCATGTAAGACTGGATGACTGGCGTTCCCGTTTCGGCGAGTCCACGATGGGGATGACGTTCATTGAGCTCTCTGGTGACACGCGACCGAGTGACGAGGATCAAGTGGACGAAGCACATGTCGTGCTGAGTACTCCAGAGAAGGTTTGACTCACGAGAAGATATTGGCGCTGACTTAGAATGACTCACATTCCCCAGTGGGACGCAATCACTCGGAGCGGGGGCACCAGGACACGACTTGTTGGTTCTATCGAGCTCCTGCTGCTGGATGAGATCCACCACATCGGTGATGCCTCGCGTGGCGCGACCTTCGAGGCGGTGATCCTGCGGATGATGAATCTTTGCAAGCGAGAACACGATGATTTTAGTTGGCAGCCCATTCGAGATCTGTACGTGTACATTCAAAAGCAGGTCTGCTTTGTCTCCGTTGAGCTAACATGGCGGCTGATGGCTGGTGCAGGAGGATAGTCGGACTGTCTGCGACGTTTTCGAATGCCGCAGACATTGCTTCCTGGATTCAGTGTCCAACTCGAGGCTGCTTTTCGGTACTTGGGTGGAAGCTGTTCACCACCACGTGCACGTCCACTGTTACTAAAACGTGCTGCTATGACTAGTTTGGGAGCGAATTTAGACCAGGTCCGTTTACTATGGGCACCATCTTTCATTCACTGCTTCTCATCCCACGATTCCAGTTCCACTTTCCAGCCGAGTTGTAGGGTGTGGTGACGCATCGAACGATTTCGTTTTTGAGCGGTAAGAGTGCGTACAACGTCCCATGGTGGGGAGAGAAGCACTAAATTTTGATTTAGCAACCTCGACAACCGCATGATCGATGTGATTCGTCAGTTCTCCGGCGGCAAACCCTCATTGATATTCTGCAGTTCGAGAATGGCAACAATTCGCTTGGCAAGGTGTGTACTGGACCTGGTCTCGATAAAAATTGGGCTGACTGTGGCGTAGCCACCTTTCCACGGAGATGAAAAGAGTGGGGATCTTTGATCCGATGAAGCGCGACAGGGTGGTGAGAACAGCACTGTGATGAATGCAATCTCTACACATCAGTACTGGCACTAATATCACACACCTAGGAAATGCTCAGCAAATTTGAACAAGTGCGGGATGCCATTATGCCATGGTATGAGTAAATGACTTACCAATGTTTCTTCCCAGAGCGGGATCAGAGTGAATGTGATGACTGCCCTCAAGAGTGGTGTCGGCTATCACCATGCCGGTTTGACAAGTGTGGAGAGGTGGGTTCACACTGGTGCTGTTTGTGCAACAAGTCCTAGTTTTGATCAGCTTTTGTGCAGATCAACGGTAGAGAGCCTCTTCAAATCGAGCACACTTCCAGTCTTGTGGTGAGAAATCGCTCAGTATTGCGAGTTCAAACCTGTCGACTAACATATACTCTCAGCTGCACAAGCTCGCTGGCAGTTGGTGTGAACTTGGTGCGGATGCACCTCTTGCTCGATCGTGAACGAACACTTCAGACTGACCATTATGTGAAGCCAGCGCACTTGGTGGTGATAAAGAGCACAAGGCTTTACCAAGGTGTCGAAGGGTACATCAACTATCCTGAAAGCCAACTCCTACAGATGGTTGGGCGTGCGGGAAGACCTGGCCTCGATAGGTACGCTCGATGAACGCGCCATTGCCAGAAAAGTGACTAATATGGCCGATAAATAGCTCAGGAGTTGCTGTTGTCTTGACTGAGGATAAGTGTGTCGAAAGGATTCGCTCTTTAATGAGGTACGCATAGCCTTGTCATACTGAATATCGGAGTCGAAGGTGTTTGACAGACGAGTTCGACGCCTTCTGTAGTGGAATAGCCACGGTTAACGTCGAAAGCCAGCTCACACACAATATCCTAGAGATATTAAATAGCGAGGTCGCAGTGGGAACAGGTTTGCATGGCAATGAGGAATGGACAATCGCACAGCATCACAATCAATTGTGCTATGTGTAGTAAATAGCCACGAGTCGGCTAGGCTCTGGCTTCAGGTGCGGCCTGCGAACCTCTTTCAATGGCGGTACGGAGGTTACTGATGTGGACATCACTATTGTTTCACTAGCGATCCTACTTCGCCAAGAGCCCGAGATTTATCTCGAGTCCAAGCATTGCGGAAGAGGAAATGATTCTGCGATCACTGGAGACTCTCACTCAGTCCGGGATGATTACAAGTCAGCATGACGGTGTAGTGGAAGCAACGATTGCTGGCTCTGTCATGAGCCAGAGCTATATCGCCTTTGGAACGATGAAGAAGATCATCCAGGTGGGGAAGAACGTTCGAAGCTTTGAAGATCTCCTGGCGATGCTATCCAGTTGTGCCGAGGTGCGCGTGCCGCTGAGACGGCAAGAGAAAAATGAGTTGAACAAGTTGAACGAAACCTCGACAAAGTATAGAGTCTACAGTTCGGACGGAACGCCCTCAGTTTATTCCCACGAAGCCAAAACGAATATCTTGATTCAAGCGGTCTTGAACAGATCGAGACTTGGAGACGAGTGCTCTGAACAAGAGCTCACCCATGCGATTGATGAGGCTGTACGGATACTCGGAGGTAAGAAAACCACGTGTACCAGCTCCTATTGGCCGTGTCTGATCCTTGCCTTGAAATGGACATCCAGCAATGACCGAGCTTCTTCAGAGAGGAAACAGCGGTGAAGCACTGTGGTTGGTATTGAGGATGCGGCGTTGCCTTCTGTTACGATCGTGGGACGACAGTGTCGGGCGGTTCAGTCTGCAACAGCTTCCTACAATCGACGCTCCTACCGCTGCTGCTCTCGAATACATTGGTATTCGATCGATCAAGCAACTAGCTCAAGCAAGTGCCGCGAAGATCGACTCGTTTCTGCGAAAGAAACCTCCGATCGGCCAGATCCTCATCGATCATGCTCTGGCGCAAAAGCAGTTTCGGATCTCTGCAAAATGGGACACAAGAGAGAGGGGCCCCCTGAAGGCGCTGTTGATCGCGGTCACCGCCTCACCTGCTGAAGTGCCAGGATCAGCGACTCTCATAGTTTGGACGGAGATTGAGCTGCTTCGATTTCAGCCCAACATTATCGGTCAATTTGACTGCGCTGTGTACGTTCCAGAAGAATATCACGAGCTAATCCACATTCGACTTGTTCAAGACGACATGATCGGGCTTGATGCAAGAGTAGACATTACCCAAGACTCAGTGCCGCCAGCACCGGGAACTTTGAAACCGACGAGTGAAGTTGGCAGCAAGGAAAGTGATCTTCGCAAGCCAACAGCACCCAGATCGGATCCCAGCACAATAATGCGCTCGATCATTGAGTTGGAGTCACATCACGCGAACGCAAAACAGCAAAAGATGTCAAAGTTCTTGGTGCAAAAAAACACCCCATTGCATTCCATGGTGCAAGAACTGAGGGGTGACGTGGCAGAACTAACCAATCCAGCATCCTGCACATCAGCCCAAGATGTCGACGTGCAACAGAAAAGGTCCCTGAAGCGCCAACTGGACCCTTCGAGCTGGACATGCAGCACGATTCCTAGGGCCAGCAGGTCGTGTACGAGATCGGTGAAAGCAGTACGTCCCTCGAAAGGGACACGTTCAGGATCCTCGAACCCTTTTGACAAGTTTCGCTTCAAGAACCAAGGCTCGAAAACGAGCAGTACTCATGCGGCCGTTAAGGAAATCGACAAAGATAAAGATTCTAAAGGCAAGAACCGGATTCCCAGTGTCTCGCCAGCAAGTATAAATCCCAAACCAGGTATGGATTGATTGATGCTCGGGGGTGTCGCGCTTGAACACTCATTTTAATGCCATGCTCGAAACAGCTAACAAAGGACTGGTACAGCACATCCCGAATCGAATTCAGCAACCTTTGCCAGCCAGCGTTCATCCGTTCTTGCAGACATACCTCCGTGACAAGGTGAGCTCATCTTTTCTGTTTTCTAGCACAGCATGCGCTGTAACATTGACGGTCCTCTTGCAAAGGCCGATAGCGTCTCCTGTGACGGACCAAAAAGCCTTGCTAGGAATGCTCGCTCATCCATCGAGTACAGCTTCCTGCAGCGATTTGTCGCGCAGCCGGAGATCGCGACAGATTCGTCGCAACAAGCTGAGGAAGACGATTATCACGCACAAGAGTATGCTTTTGCGCACCCACAGCTCGCTCAGACCGATGACGAGCACCCATTCCACTCCATCTTCTTCTAAAACAGATACGGGTGATTTTATATTATATCTCGCAGCAAATCTGAACGGATACCTTTCGAGGTTCCCCCAAATCAGGAAGAGTCGCTCGGGGCCAATGGCGACTTCCCCTAACTTTCCGCCACACGACAGCGCGCCTCTTCCTGCCCAGGTGCTCACGTCCGCAACATGCGCTTCCTGCGCACGTTGGCGAGTCTCCTTCTCGCAGTGTTCACAGCCGTAGACGCTAGCAATGTGACGTCTTTGTGCGGCGAACAGCTCGAGCGGGAGACCGGCTTCATCGACGGACTCTACTACGTGCTCTTCGAGTCGTCGTCCCCAGCGCCGCCAGAAGAGATCCCATTCGTGCTGTGGCTCTCCGGTGGTCCGGGATGCTCGGGCTTGGTGGCCGCACTGTTTGAGCTCGGCCCGTGCATCTTCGACGACGAAGCCAACACGATGGAGCTGAACGAGTACTCGTGGACCAACCACGCGCACGTGCTCTTCATCGACCAGCCACACGGCACCGGCTTCAGCTCCGACTTCGACAACCCGCGCCGCTGGACCGAGCACCGCGCGATGGAAGACTTGGCCGACTTCGTCGAGGCGTTCTTCCAGGACCACGCGTGGCTGCGCGACAACGACTTCTTCATCTTTGGCGAGAGCTACGGCGGCCACTACGCACCGGATCTCGGCGCGACGCTCGTCCGCAGGGACCGACACTGGCGCTCGCGAATCCAGGGCGTTGGCATCGGCAACGGCGTGGTGTCGCCCATCGCGAACCTCCAGACGTACCTGGAGTTTGTCCACGAGAACAAGTACAACAAGGATCTGGTCGGCGCAGTGGAGCCCCGACTGCGCGAGCTGCAACAGCGCGCGTTGAAGCTCAGTGAGCGGTGCATTAAGGCGACAGACGGCGGCATCACCAGTGCCGGCGGGCGTCACCTCCGCGTGCGCGCGCTCGCACTGGAATCGACCGCCAGTGGCAACGACGGCGTGTACCCTGCGGTTTGCACGGAGGCGGCCCAGGCGTCCAACGACTTTGAGATCCTCGCGCTCGATGGGCTGTCTGCGTCGGCTCGGAACATGTACGACGTGCGGCGAGCGTGCCACGTCTCAGACCCGCTCGGGCTGTGCTACCGCTTCTCGCTCTTCGAAGAGTACGTCAACCAGCACGCGCTCGAGTACTTGGGCGTGGCCGGCCAGCACTGGTCGCTCTGCAGCTCAAGCGTGATGGTCAACCTCTGGCCCGTCGAGTTCATCGAGCAAAGCGACGGCAACGTGGCGTTCCTGCTGGACAAGGGGGTTCGGGTGCTTGTGTACGCAGGGGACGCCGATACCATGGCCCACTGGAACATGCAGGATCGGTGGACACACGACCTCGAGTGGTCCGGCAGCAGCGCCTTCCGCCGACAACCGCTGGAAAAGTTGCAGCTGGGCGACGCGCTCGTTGGCGAAGTGCGCAGTGCGCACGGCCTGAGCCTCATGCGTGTCTACGACGCCGGCCATGTGAGTGCGCGTATCGTTGAGATGAGTGGGGGAGTTGCACAAGGTTTCTGACTTTGGTGTGTGGTGTACTGTAGATGGTTCCTCACGACCAGCCACAGGTCGCGCTCGAAATGTTGCGCCGCTTCACGGAACGTCCCAGTCACGCGGAAACACACGCCATCTTCACCTGATGCTCAAAACGTCACAGCTCACCCGACGTCAGCACGTATCAGTACCATGGGAGATGGTGGGGGGAAGGATCGAAAGGTATATACACAAATAGGG
>JAMFLL010000619.1:0-30638 GCA_027475725.1 Pythium rhizo-oryzae | reverse complement strand
ATGAGTTCAAGCGCCTCATCGACCCCAACGCCAAGCCGTCGTCGGAGTAAGCGTGTCGATAACCGAGCGTGTCGTGAGGTAGCGACACTGAGAAGCTCGAGTGCAGCCTCGGCTGCATCCTGCGGACCTGTGTTGGTCATACATCAAGGCGTGACAAGGTGGAGGGGAGATCCAATTTCCTATCCATTTCGATAGACCAGGTGTGTTTTATGAGCCTCTCGCTGCTGGCATTCGTGCACACAGCTAAAGAATCGTAAAAGCCATCTCATGATATTTGCGTAGCAACCGTTTTGTCTTCCGCATCATCTTGCATCCGAGCAGTCACGTGCAATGAATCAGTAGTGCCCCATGGGGGTTCTCGCGTGAATGACGACGTTGCTGTAGTGACATAAGTTTCCGTTGCTCGTTTCCCCAGCCAGAAGAAGTATTTTCGGCGTCGCGCAAAATGATCGCGGGAGTGGCCGAGGCAACCGAGAGCCGTCCGGCAGCAGTTACTCGCTACGACCGCAACGGCACGCCGCGGCGCAATTACCGCTCCGTTGTGGCAGAATGCGGCGTGCGGACGGACCGCTTGTCAGCGCGGGGCCGCCCATGGACGCGCCGCGCGTCGCGCTGGGCACGCCGCCCGGGTCGCCGCCAGACTCGCCACGCGGCAGTGACGACGGCGCTGGAGATGCAGTGGAGAGCCCACCGGTGCCGCATACGCTGAGCCCAGTGCGCGGGAAGCTGTCGGCCAGCGCGCGCAAGTACGCGCTCGATGACGCGGCGACAGCGATGGCGTCACCACGCGACTCACAGTCCACGGCGTCTACAGCGACCGTCGAAAGCAGCGCGAACGACCACCACGCGCCTCGGCGAACGAAGAAACCGCATCCTGATGACATCGAAGATGACGAGGACGAGTTCCATGACATCGCGCTCGACGCAAGCGTGGGCGTCGTGACCAAGTCTATTTTCAAGGAGAAGCGTGGCGGATTCCTATCCCGATTGCGGGACGCGTCGTCGTCGATGGTGAAGACCAAGTACGCGCCGAGTGAGGTTGCGAATGCCGCGATTGTCATCCCTGCGAACGCACCGCCGCTGTCGCCACCGCCTCGCGAGCCGACCCCGGCGTTCACCAAGGAGGAGAGCGAGCAGATCCATCGCGCTATGCGTCCGGGGAACGAGAACGTGGAGATTGTCCTCGAAGAGGAAGAGCCGATCGACGTTGCGATTGACCAAGCAGATAGCACGACTGCTGTCGCAATGCAGCGAGAAACAGCAGTGGCAACGCGAGCAAACTTCGAAGGTGCGACGAAACGTGCCGCATTTACCGCATTTACCGATGTTCAGGACGACGGCGATGACGACAGCGGCGTGGCACCACAGGTCGTGATCCATTCGACAGAGAGTGACTCGGATTCGGGGTTCGCGACCCTGAATCCGATTATCAACCGACAAGCTCAGGGAAGGCGAGGTTCAACATCATCGGCTATTACGGCTGGTGCAGTGGCGGGGACAAATCCTCGCATTCTGCTCAGTTTACCAATTGATGAAGAAGCCCCCATTTCGAACGAATGTCTCGTTCTCGTGATCAACGCGTTGGGCGCTACAGGTCTCGCGAAAGTTGAGAAGTTTGGTACGCAGTCGACGTTGCTGGAAATGCGGCTGCGCGAGACCACTGATGAGCTCTCCAGCGGTGCTTCCCATTTATCGTATCTCCGGACATCCTTGCACAAAAAGGGAGGGAGCGAGGCTCAATGGAACCAGCAGTTCACGACTGGACTTCGGTCGAAAACGAAGCAGCTTCTCCACGTTGCAGTTCGGACGCATAGTAAGCTTCTGGTGGGCGAAACCATCGTATCGCTTGCAAACGTGGGGGATTCACTCTACGATCAGCGTTATCCCATCTACCGAACGGGCAATGACGATCGAAGAGAGAACGTCGGCCAAGTCCACTTGCAGCTTCAAATCATGCCCGCGGCACACATCGCGCGATCAAACTCCAGGGAACAGAATTGGTCGACTCGAAGGTCTCCCGGTCCGATTCCGGCGGTTCTTCGAAAAGGAGCACTAATGTTCAAGGTCCCTTACCACACACACTCGTTGATGGGAGCTGCACCGACCAAGCGTCAATGGATTGCAGTGTCAGGAGATTCCCCGGGTGAGACGCTGTGTGTCACGTGGTGTGACCCCATTGACACGACGGAGAAAGGACGACGTCTTGATGTGTGTCTTATCACTGAGATTCGCGAGGGCGCTCGCACGAAGGCATTTGAGAGGCTCCTGCAGAGTGAACCATCATCCGTTGCGCACGAGAGGGATCGGTGTTTCTCCATCATTTCCAAGTCAAGAACGTTGGATCTTGTGGCTTCAAGCAAAGAAGAGGCAAGGATCTGGATCGACGGATTGAGGGGCATGGTGTTTGGAGATGAATGCCAAGAAACCGGCGCCTCCGAACCATCAGTAAAAACGATCGAGGAATTCCGGCATTCTGCCTTGGTGACCCGAGATTCGTCTACTTTGAGCATGATGTCCACCACTGCGAAGAAACAACAACTTCAGCAGTGGAGGTCCACCATTTTTGAGTTTGCGCGGCGAAGCGAAGTTGAATTCATTGCTGCATGTCTACTCGACGGATGCCCGATCGATATGCTCGAGACCGGCTCCGGTGACACCCTTCTGATGCTTGCATGCCGCCAGGGAGACGCTCGGCTAGTCGAGTTGTGCTTGCAGTGGCGAGCCAAGAACGATCCGCACCCCGAGTTTGGCGAGACAGCACTGCAAGTCGCGGTTAACGCCGGTCACGCGGAGTGTCTCGGTCTTATCCTCAAAACGGCGGCTGAGAGCGAGATGGACTCCGAGATTGTGAATCATATCGACTCCCGCAACGATGCACCGCTCCACGTCGCGGCGAGGAAAGGGGATTTGGCGTGCATGCAGCTGCTGCTCCATCACGGGGCCGACATTTGCGTTGTCGAAGAATTCGGGCGCACGCCGTTGCATTGCGCAGTGCTGAGTGGGTGCTTGGATTGCGTCGCATACCTCCTTGATGTCGGTGGTGACTCTGTGCTGAATGCGGGAGATCATGACGGCGACACCGCTCTGCATTACGCAGCCTTAGCCGGTGTCGACAGCATTGTGAAGTTGCTGTTGGAGAGCGCCGCGGATGTGCAATCAGCTAATGTTCACGGCGAAACAGCGCTCGATCTTGCACGACGCGAGAAGAAGTCGGCGTGTGAGAAACTGATTGCTCAATACCACCAGGCACACGCCCCGGTGCCAGCACTTCGGAACGAACCGGCATCCTCGCTGTTACTGATTCACCAGAAGCAAGAACCGGCGGATAACGATGAAGCAACAGATGCGATGGATTATGGTGATGAGGAAGACGATTTTGATGACGAAGATCCTGAGTCTTTCGTCGAGCCGAGCAACAGCCCTGTCCGTCGTGGACCAATCGAACCAGTTCGTGACATTGACGGGGACTATGAAGACGACACCGAATACTATGTCCCACACTCAGCACGCAGTTCAGCCTCTTCTAGCCGAAGGACTGAACCTATTTCACCAAGTGCCAGGATCCGAGAGGTTCTTGCGTCTCACCGCCAACGGACGTCCCTACATCATTCTCTCCCTGCCCCGCCACTCCTTTTCCATTCGGCAAGAGACGAACTTCACTCTCGATACATGCTCGAGCCGGACTATGTGATGCCTGCTCGTCATGCGTACACAGAACGGATAGGTCGCGAGCAACTGCAGTATCGAGGGTATCCACACCCACGATACCCGAGCCAAGAAGATTACTACCATCCGTATGAGCGACAGAGGTACCCTTACGCCGACGAGCGCGGGTATTCTCATTCACCTATGGCAGTTCGTCGTCACAGTATGAGCCCGCATGCGTATGATGGCCTTCGGCAGTATCAGAGAGACTACGAAGACTACAACGAGTGGTATGGCCAAGAAAATCATCCATCAGTCACATCCAGACGACCGGGTACAGCGGAAGTATCTCCTTATCCTCGGCACAGTGAAGCATGGCATCAGAACTATCAGGCACCCAGAAGTCAACCTCCAGCACGCACGCCACCCCCTGCTCAACCAGCACCGGCTGAGGTGTGGGACATGTACTACTCCGACGAAGGATACCCATACTACGTGAACCGAACTACTGGTGAATCGCAATGGGAGAATCCCTACGATCTCACACCCGCCTCACCACCGTATTCGGCGGTTCAAGTCGCACCACACGCGAACGCTGATTCTGTCTCTGCACAACACCACATACCAACGGACGCTCAAATGCGAATACCACCAGTGGCGGCGCACGATATTCGAGAGGCTCAAGTTGGAGCAACAGAGACTTCCAGCGAAAGCGTATCGTCTAAAGCCGTGGATCTGCCCAAGTATCCGCCGAAAACACTCTCCATTGACACATCGGTAGATGATATGCTGGATGGACTTCCATCACCATCTTGCGATTCACCGAGTTCAAAATACGAAGCCCGTACTGGGATGAAGTTATCGATTGATGTGGCCAGTCCACAACGTCAAGATGGTAAGTCCATCGTGTTTTCTTTCCAGTTACGAGACTGTTCCACTCATTATGTGGTATGCTGTCATTGCAGAGAATCGGCCCGTATTTGTTGCGTCTCCGCGCGCACGGAGTCCACGAAAAACATCGAGCGGGGCAGAAGCAGATATGGGCGACAGCAGTTTTCAAAAGGTATTCACCCAGTTCACATACACGAGGAGTGCATGAGCTCTAATTTCTTTCTCTGTGCCTGTCGACAGTCAACACGCGCGTCGTCTCCACGCGGTAAAAGCAAGAATGTTCAAATCATTGAACTAAAACGAGCGAACAATCTGGCCATGGCCTTAGCAAGCTTCAAGATGAATGACCGGAACGACCAAATTGTCCAGGCACTCACAACACTTGACGAACGTGTCGTCAACGCCGAGCTCTTGGTCTGCCTTCAACGTTTCTTTCCGACTGATGACGAGGCAGCTCAATTAAGAGCATACACAGGTCCGGTGAAGAGCCTTGGGCCAGCCGAACGATTCTTTTTCCAGCTCCTTCAAGTTCCAGATATCACCCAACGGATCGAGTGTTTTCTGTACAAGCTTCAATTTGCCCGAAACTACAGAAGTGCATACTCCAAAATCCAGGCGACTAAGCGTGCATGTCGCGACCTCGTCGAGAACTACTCGTTTGTCCAAGCCCTGAGTGAGGTAAGCTCTCCTCGTCCCGCGTTGATTGTGTATTTTTTTGTATTCTCACCGTCTGCGTTTCTCAGTTTTTCAAGAAGGCGAAGGAAAGATCATTACAGGCCTTCCGAAGCGATTCTGCGCTCTTTCGGACAGAATACTTATCGCGCATCGATGAGAAACTGCATTCGTTTCAGGACGATCTCCAGAAAGCATCCGAGATTGAGCTTCTTGATGTCGAACTCCAGATTAGTCGGCTGATCACCGGTTCTCGTTCGATTCAAGCTTTTGTTGATAAGACGAATCCGCCCAAGGATCAAGATGTAGCAGCTCACGACATTCTACATCGATTCCTCGCGGAGACGCGTGGAAAGCTCACCGAGCTCGAAGCCGACTACGAAGCACTCGGCCAGTGGGAGATCAAAGTGCTGGACCTCTTCGGCGAGAGCAAAGCGAGCTGCCAGCTCACCTCGATTCTGGAGTGCTTGTGCTCAATGTTGGACAAGGTATAATGTGAATATTTTGCCTCGAATAGATTAGGTTAGATTATCAATGCCTTTTCTGGCTATACTGCATCCCGCGACCACGCCGCTGGCCTAGTAGTAGCCTGAGCTGCCACTCGCACCAGCCGAGTAATGGGACATCGTGCCCAGGTTCCCGCTCGAGCCCTGTCGTTCGGGTGCATACTCACGGATGTTGGTCGCGTACCTCTCGTTCTGCTTGGCCTCTTCTGCCCACTGCAGATGGTCGTACGTGGGCTCGCGCATCTGGATGCGGCGCAAAATGGACTGGTTCTCGGCCGTGATCTTCTGGAGCTCGCGCTTGCGGTATTCCTTGTTGAGGCTGTGGCTGTATGCCACCGACTGGTTCTTGTTGTCGAGCGTCTCGCTCTGCATGATGTGGGACATCTTCTCGAGCAGGATGCGGTTCTCGCGCTCGATCTCGGCGTAGCGCTCCTCTTTCATCTGCTCCTTCTTGAGGTTCTTGCGCAGGTGCTGCGGGCGGTGCGGCTCGCTGTTGTCGATCGAGCTCTTGATCGAGTGCAGCTTCTGGCGGTGGATGTCCTGGCACTTCTGGTAGTACGCCGAGTCGGTGTGCTTGTTGAGCGTGGGCAACGCCTTGCGTCCGCGGTCCATGGCGATCGATACGAGGAGCGATGAGCGTTTCCCGAGTGGCTAGCTAATGCAGCACGCGACACGTTGATCTATCACCCGCGATGGGGGCGCGCCCACGGCATGATCCAGCGGCTCCGACAAGGACCAAGGACCACTACTGCTCGCTGCGTATCCACGCTTCCCTATAAATACGGGTCAGATCCAAACATTCAAAGTGTAGCCATCTGTGGCGTGGGGTACGATCCGGGTACGCGTCGTTTCGTGTGCTGGCGAAGGGGTACAAACACGGTAACGTGGCTTGCAATTCTAACGGTCTCACTAGGTTCATAGATCTCAAAAAGCTTCTGGAGTAGCGAAAGGCCTCACAAAAGCATGGAACGCGACACGGAGCGAGCGCCGCAGCCGCTGACGTCGATCGAGCACGGCCGCTTCGACACGTCGGCGCTGCAGGACGAGCTCGCCCAGGCGCTCGAGGCGGACCGCAAGTACAAACTCACCGACTCGATGAAGAAGCGCGCGATCCACACGGCCGCCAACTACGACGAGTTCAAGGTATCCCCCACGCATGTAGAGGCGCTGCAGGTGATCGACGACTTAGTATTTTTGTGTGTGTATGTGTGTGTGTGCATTTTTCTCTGTAGAATTTGGTGGCTTGTGCCGACCTCAAGCCCATCAGCCAGCGCGAGTTACGCAGCTTCTCCAAGAACGAGCGGTCAACCAACCTCGCGTTCAAGCCGAAGAACCGGAAAGTCTACGGGGTCTCGCTACAACTCAAACGCGAGTCGGCAGACGAGCCGCCGGCGACGGCAGTGGAGTTCACGCGATTGTGGCGGCGCTCGCTGAAGACCAATGAGGAGAAGTATCGGTACGCGGACTTCGAGATGCCCGTTTGGCTTGACGTGCGTCTCACTCACGCGATATGCCGTTTTTTGTAGATACCTGCAGTTGGTCACGCCGAGCCGACTGGGTGAGCTCTTCAAGACCGACATTGACGCCGACTTGATGGCTGCAATTGTCACTGTGCTCGTCGCGAGCTGGACGAAGCAGCAAAGCGACGCCGAGTTCGCGCGCGAGATGCTTGAGGCGTTTACGACGACCAGTCGCTTTGCGCTGACCGTGGATTTTCTGGACAACAACCAGATCGAGAAGCTACGCGACTTGTTTGCGCTGCTCGAGCAGAGTGATGTGCGCACAGAAGACCTACAAGCCCTCAAGGCCAAGTATAAACTGTAGGGAGAGGGCGCGCGCGCGAGAGAGAGGGAGTTCACCTCGTAGTCGCTGATTTTAATTTACTCATGGATTCTATATGAAATGCATGCACGCTTGCAGCGATTTATCTTTTTCACGGTTTGGTCTCGGCGACTCCCCATACGAAATACTCGAACGACGACTTGGCGCACAGCGCGCCAAGCGTCAGCAAAAAGCAGCCCATACCGCGCATGATGTATCCAATGGTTTGCTTCTTGAGGCGCTGTATATCGATGTGTTGAAACAAGGTCAGTGGCATCACTCCACACAGAGGTGGCATGGCATCGAGACTCGTACCTGCTTGTATTTTTGCAGGAGTGAGACGAGAATGAAGAACCACGTCGACACGCCGCAGCACACGCCGATGCCGAACACAAACGCGAGAAAGAGCGTGAAATCGAGCAGCCCCGTGCCGTACACTGGTGGATCACAAACCGTCAGGCCCAATGTTCACAGCATGACGGAATGAAGCGACAATCGACAGCTTACCAGAGGCGATGGCACCCGTGTACGTCGCCAGCAGCGACGGGTTGATGCCCGACATCGTGAGGCCCATGAGGATGTTGCGCAGAAACTCGTCGCGCGGCGGTCGCGCTCGCATTCCTTTGTGCGAGGCCGACGCCGGATCGATGTCGAGCGGTGACTTGACCTCAGACTTGAGGAAGACGATGCCCACGATCGTGAACATGACCGCGCCCAGCACCCTACACACACAACAGATATGTGGTCACGAGGTCAGGATCTCTCACACATACTCTATCTCGTCAGAGACAGACGTACTCTGAGACGGGCAGCAAGAACTTGGCGCCGGCGAGGAAGCTGCCAAAGCCCCAGAATGCCACTCCGGCATAGGTCTATCGCATCAATACATCAGCATGTCAGTCAGCCCCGACCTGCTATTCCCCTCTCGGTTATTGCGCCGCATCATCACGTACCGCTTCGGAAATCGCGCCGCCGAATGCGATCGTCAGAGCCGTTTGGTACTTCCCCTGGATACCCAACTTGAGCACCATCGCGGAGGTCGGTCCCGCCACGGGCACGGACCCCAAGAAGCCAAAGCAGAAGCCGGCCAACAGCGGCAACACCATGCGCACAAAGTACGGCAGCTTGGACGCCGGCGTCGGCGGCGCTGCCTTGGTGGTCGTGTCCTCGCCGTCCACGCCGCCGGCGCCACCACCACCATCATGCGCGATCTGGTCGTCCGCGCCATGTTCTCGCGGCGGCTTGGCGGCGACGATCGGCTGCGGCGGCTCGGCCATGCCCATGTCATCCAGCGGCGGGTCTTCTTCGTCGTCGCCGTCGCGGCGCAGGCCGCCGGGCCGCGGACGGTTCATGTCGTCGTCATCATCCTCACCATCGCGGCCATGGTGCTTGGCGTTGCCGTCCACCGGCATGAGCGCCCGCTTGGGCGCCTGGAAACCGGGGCGGTCGTGGATCGCCACGTCGCGCGGCGCGACGGCGCTCGGGTCGCGCGCAAAGCTCACGAGCAGCACGTAGAGCACGACGAGCGCGGCGACCGCCATGAGCAGCGCGCGCTTCTTCATGCGCTTGTACGGGTCCGAGAGGAAGCGCACGGTGCGGTGGTACAGCGGCAGCATGGCGCTCGAGGCCGAGTCGCGCCGCGGCAGCTTGTCCTTGCGCGCGAGGTACGCGTCCGCGACGCGCATCGCGACCAACTTTCAACTTGTAGCTCTTCGTGATGACGCCAAAAGCCAGCGAGGAATGGGAACTGTCGGGAGAAACAGTTGCCCCTGTCGCGTCCCCGACCAGCGTCGTTCCGCTGTTTAGAGACTCTCTGGGATGACACGTCCCTGGTGATAGTGACTACTCATACAGGATTGGTGCAAAATCATCACAAATCGTTTCTCTTCGCTGCATAAAGTAATATTCGGTGATGGAGGTACATATATGCTGGAGCGGAGGTAAATGGCGCACTTCAACCGCCACATTCCTAGGAACGGAGGAAACCTTTCGCGACCAAGATGAAGGCGGCGGGGGCGCTGCCGCCGCGCTCGCGGCTGACGCTGGAGCGCGTGCTGGGCGTCACGTCGCTCAGCAACGCGATGCTGGCGGTGAACCCCGTGACGGGCGAGATCGCGTACGCGGCCGGCTGCATCGTCGTGATCTACAACCTGCGCCGCAACAAGCAGGTCCGGTACTACCGCGTGGAGAAGAGCGTCGCGAGCCTCTGCTTCTCGCCGAGCGGCCAGTTCCTCGCGATCGGCGAGCGCGGGTACCTCCCGGCCATCACGATCTGGGACGGCTCGGACGGCACGCTCTGCGCCGAGCTCCAGCTGCACAAGTACGGCGTCGCGTGTATGGCGTTTAGCCGCGACGGCGCGTTCCTGCTCTCTGTCGGGCTCGTCCACGACCAGCAGGTCGTCGCGTGGGACCTCGCGCGCGTCGACGCGACCGGCCAGATGCGCGGCAAGCCCGTGGGCGTCGCGACGGTCGAGGAAAAAGTGCTCGCGATGGACTATTGCCACGAAGGGAACTTTTTCGTCACGGCCGGCGAGAAGCACTTCAAGGTACGTTTTGAGTTGATGACAGCAACGAGATGGTGGAAGACGGAACCCTAACAGATCTGACGCATATACTGTTACGGTAGTATTGGTTTCTCGATGCCGACGGTCGCTTCCTCACGACCGGGTACGAGGTGAACGGGCTGCCGGAGATCCAGGGGCGATCGGCCGTCATGGCCGCGAAAGAAGACGCGACGTTCACGAGCGTGGGCTGCGGGTTTGGGGCGACGAAGCTCAAGACATTTGCGATCACAGCTGATGGCACGTTATGCTCTTTTGGTGTATCGTGCGTGATGGAGCGGCTCGTGTCGCTGGAGGCCGAGCACGGGAACGCGCTCTCGGTCTCGGAGGCGTATATTGCAGTTGGCGGATCTAGCTCCATCGTTCGTCTGTTTGACCCAACGACCTTGGAGTACAAGGCGACCATGCCGTTTCCTCCCGCGTTTGGTGAAGCCAGGGCGGCTGCTGAGAGCCCACCGGTTAGTCAGGCATTGCAGCCACCACAGCCACATCGGTACCCGGCAGCGATTGGTACCCGACTATCGGGCTCCCACTTGGTAGTGTTGTACAGCGACCGCAGCCTCTTTATCTACGATATCGCGGATCTACACAACACCAAAACCGATCGGTCGTTCCTCTTTCATAGTGGAAGCGTACGGGACTTGAAGATTGCTGGTCGATTGAGAGGAGTGAACGCAAGGGGGAAGATGGTATACCAGGGAAATGACTTGCTCCATGCACGAAAGACCAAGTCTGATGCGCTCATACCTCAAGGCACTATCGTCACATGCAGCGATGATAACACTATTCGATTTTGGCATTTGGATCTGCACAAGCCAGGAAAGTCCAGTCGTTTTGGAGGCGACAACAGTGAGGACGATCCAAGCGATGAGCCTTGGAAGAATCCACACAGCCAGGAAATGCTTGATATCATCTACCACGATGATCCGCAAGATTTTGGTGATGGTGAAGCGCTGGTTCTTGGTGGCACGTGCTCTTGGAACGATTTACCCGACATCCACACTCCAGCGAAAGATCTCGGACCGGTCAATGGACTTCGAGGCGTCGCGATCCACCCGAATCAGGATGCACTCGTGGCAGGCGATAGGGAAGGCAATGTGATTCTCCGCTCACTCCCGCTTGGAGAGACATCATCAAAAGAGATCGGAGCGTACTCGTCCGATATTCACTGCTTGGCGTTTGGGGAGATTTCGACACCATTGGGCTCCAAGTGTCTCGTCGCGGCAGGCGGTCGTGATCGCCTTGTTCATGTACATGACAGTTCAAAGGGATTTACGGCGGTGGAGAAACTAGACAACCATTCAGGCGCAATCACATCACTCCATTTCACGTCCGATGGCCGGAAGCTTATCAGTTGCGGCGCAGACAGGAATGTTGTTTTTTCCGAGGTTGGTGCTGAAGGCAAAATTGCTCGCTACAACTCTGTGCCCTTCACGGGAGGCAAAATATTCGACATTGCGCTTACATCCGACGATGAGCTTTTACTTGCGCTGTGTAACAATCGGCTCGACGTGCTGAGTGTCAGTACAGGCAAGCAAGTACGGACACTTCACGTTGGAGAGCAACACCACCTTGACGTATGCCCGGCAAATTTCTGCGTTGCCATGAGTGGTACGTTGTCGGATAAAACGATCAACATCGTTGACCTCCACTCCGGTGACACCCTGGCGGATGGAACAGGTCACGGTGAGGTCATCACAGGTATCAAATTTACACCTGACTGTCGAAGGCTCGTTTCTTCCAGTAGCGATGGCTGTATATTCGTTTGGCGGCTGGCAGAAGAGCTTCAGGGAGCCATCAAGTCTCGCCTGCGGAAGGTAATCGAGAACGCCGTACCCCCACCAATGCCTCCTCTCCCACAACAAGGTGCCGACAAGAGTAAGCAACCTACCCTTCCAGCACCATCTTTAATGCCTCCACCAGCACCCCCGATCAACCCCGCGAAAAAACAATCACAGCCATCCAACGTGCCAGCGGCACAGTCGCCTGTTACAACCCCAACGGCCTCTTCGGCTGCCCCAACCGTAGCAGATGACCGAAAGGCGGAGGCTAAACCCAGTCGAGACGAGGCAGTAGGTGTCTCGGATAAAATCGGCGGATGGAAAGGCAAAGCGAAAGCCGTGCCCGGACCGCTATCAAATGTGGCTAATGAGGATTGGATGCGGACCCGTGACTCTGCTAAGAAGACCGCCCCTATTTTGGACGAGAAGGCCAGCGACGTTAGCTCGAACTCGCACGTTGAAGGTGCACTCCAAATTGACCGATCGAAGACACCGAACTGGGCGAAGACGTTCCAGTTATCGACACCTGGTAACCTAGAACCTAAGCGGAGTCCACCGAAGCCCGCCGACCAACATAGGTCGAAATGGTCTCAGCGTGCGGCCGCAGCGAACGACGTGATTCGATCGAACCAGCCTCTCGACCCTGGAGACCCCTCCAAGGCCCTCTCGAATTTGTCGCTAGCAGACATTGACGTTTCCCAATCAACGCTGCAGACAGGAACATCTCTGGCGTTAGAACGCGAGCAGCTGGAGAAACGGCGGAAGCAAGAAGAAACAGCCAAAGCTGTCAGTGAAATGAATGATCGACTCAGCAAACTGGGGCTACTAAAGCCACAAAAGGATCGGCAAGTTCTCTCTCCAACATCAGCAGCAATCGAGGCAGCCGAGAGCGATTCTGCTCGAGGGCGCAAAGATAGGTCACCAGTCAGTCTGCCTGGCGAGCAAAGTGAGCAGTTGAAAGCCAACGGAAAGCAGGCGAGTGAACCTTCCACAGACCTGAAGTTGGATGGAATTCCACCAGAAATGTTCGAGTCAATCGATCTGCCGATCTCAACGCTCAACAAGCAGCAAGCCGAGGCCTCAGCGCGTCGGCCTGTATCACGATCAAGCATCGATCTCCGCGTCGACCAATCCATGAGCACGTTCACCCACGGGTTCGCCGTCGAGTCAGATCCAACTCGTTTAGGCGTCGGTATGGCAAACAACGTCCCGGTGGATCAATCTCTTAGCGCATTCAGCGAAGGCTACAAGGCCGCAACCAACCTGAGCCAACAGACTAGATACCCCGAACGCAAAGGTGTCCCGAGTCCGGTCGCGACGAGCGCCACTTTGCTAGCGCGCGGTGAGGTTGATGCTTCCCTCAGCCAGTTCACCGACGGCTTCAAGAGCAACCAAGACGTCAAGCAAAGCGTCGATCTGAGCTCAGTGGCGTCCTCTATCAGTGCTTTCACGTCCGGATACGCAGGAGATCTACCTGGTCCCGGACCTGGTGTCACCGCGAGTATCGACATGAGCTCCGTAGCAGCATCTTTGAGCAACTTTACGACCGGATACGTGGCGCCGAGTGAAAGCATTCCCGTTGCAGAGTCACTTAGCTCATTCACTTCGGGATTTGCTGAGGCCGCGAAAGTAATCCCCGTGAGAAGCAGCGTATCCAACCCTCGCGTCGATGAGTCTCTCAGCGCGTTCACAAGTGGATACTCGAATCCGGAGACGGCGACTCCTTCAAGTGTGGCTCCGGAGGTCGCGGCGTCATTGAGTAGCTTTACGGCTGGGTACGCGAAGACTGCAGACCGTTCACTCAGTGCTCCCACAAGTCCGCCGATCGAACCTCAGGCGGTTGACCCGGCGACTTCGGTCGTTGCTGACAAGAAGGCCTCGGTTCTCAGCTCCATCAGGTGAGAACCTTTTTCCTCAAGTGTTGTTTGCGCCTTTTGGCTAACCATCGTATCGTTTGTGCGTGTATGTCGCAGCGATCTGGACCAGCAACTCCTGCTCACCGCACAATCACTCAAGGCGTTCGCAAGCGAGGGCGACACCAGTAAGCCATCTCTTTCCTTGGATCCATCAGACCGTGCCTAGCGGCACTGACTCTCTCTCTCTCTCTCTCTTTCGTTCTTGTCCAGATCCAGAGATCGACGAGATTCGCTCGCTGATGTCCCAATTGGGCGCCGCTATCCAGCGCTTTGCGAGCAAGCGCTAAAGGTCCACCAGCCGCAAACATGGCTTCACCATTCCTTCCATTCCACGCCGTCGGACAAAAGCTGATCTCGTACTTTAGCGGAGACGCCGTATTTAGGCTTGGGTTTTGTATGATCTGTTTATACAGGGATTTCATCGTCGCCCGGAGCTCGAGATGATACCGGATCTCCTCACAATCGAATTTTATCGAAGAAACCAAGAGCGAAAATGGACGTGACCATGGCGAGCGTCGGCGCGGACGCCGTGGAGAAGAAGCTGGACATGTCGCTGGCCGACATCGTGGAGGAGCGCAAGCACCAGTCGCTCTCGCCCACGGGCGGCGCGAGCGGCAAGAGCCGCAACAAGTGCGTGGGCTGACTCCCTGCCATGTTTGTTGAGCGGCGACTTATGGACATTTGGCGGCTTCTCTCTCTCTCTCTCTCTCTTACTGGGCGACAAGCAGCAAGCGCTCGGAGCGCGCTGCGCAAGTGGGGCCGTACCCGCCGCGCGCGGGGCGCGGAGACAGTACGTGGGCGGAGCGCACGCGAAGCAGGAGGCGGAACGGGCGAGTCTGAACGTGGCATGGTGGTGTGGTGGGCAAACAGACTTTGACGGCGCGTCGGCGGGCTGCCGCGTGTACGTGGGGAACCTCTCGTGGGGTGTCCACTCGCAGCTCCTGCGGGACCACATGGCCACGGCGGGCGAGGTGCTCGAGGCGACGGTGCTCGAGTCCAACGGCCGCTCCAAGGTACGACGCGATAGCCTGGCGCGTATTGCTGAACGAGTGCTCACGTGTTGGCTCTGTGGTGCGCCGCGTAGGGCTGCGGGCTGGTCGAGTTTGCCACGGAGGAGGACGCCGAGCGCGCGATCGCGACGCTCAACGACACGGAGCTGGATGGCCGCAAGATCTTCGTGCGCGAAGACCGCGAGACGAAGCCGCCGAAGGGCGGCGTCGCGGCGCCCGTGAAGCGACACGCGGTCGGCGACGAGAACCACGCGCCGAACGCCCACGGCGCGGCTGTGGTGACGTCGGCCCGCGTGTACGTGGGCAACCTCTCGTGGAACGTCAAGTGGCAGGATCTCAAAGACCACATGAAGGCCGCCGGCACGATCAAGCACGCGGACGGTGAGAATCTAAATCGCGTCGACCACCCGGTCGATGGAAAGACTGATTGCTGACATGGTGTATGTACCACACTGTCGGTTGGTAGTGCTGAGCGAGGCGAGCGGACGCTCCAAAGGCTGCGGGCTCGTGGAGTACGAGTCTGTGGAAGACGCGGCGCGCGCGATCGACATGCTGAACGACACGGACCTCGATGGCCGCAAGATCTTTGTGCGCGAAGACCGCGAGCCCGACGGCGGCAGCATCTCGAGCATCGCCCACCGGGGCGCTGGCGGTCGCGGATTCGGCAACCCGCGCAACGCCCAGGCTCCTCGAGCTGCCCCTGTGGCCGCACCCCAGCAGTTTGCGCCGCTTGACGGCACTGCTCTGTTCGTCGGCAATGTAAGTGTCATGGTAATGTGTCTATGCATCTATGTGGAGTGAAGGCTCACGGGAAATCTTTCTGTGGCATCGGCGCAGCTGCCATGGGACGTGACGTGGCAGGTCTTGAAGGACATGTTCCGCAGCGTCGGGGAGGTGGACCGCACCGAGATCGCCCAGTTTCCGGATGGAAGATCTCGAGGCTTTGGAATTGTCCGCTTCGTGCATCCGGAGGACGCCGCGCGCGCAATTGGTGCGTTTTATGAGGTGGTCTCGGAGCTGGCGAGTCGTGGTACTAACGTTCGCGTTGTGATGCCGTTTATTTTCTAGCGCAATTCGACGGATCGGAGATGAACGGCCGTCCTATTGAGGTCCGCTACGATAAGGGACGCGCGTAAGAACCAGAAGCACACTTTGCGATCCCGACGAAGACGATAAGATCCGATGTAGGTAACGCGAAAACACTGTTCAGTTTTGCACAACGCCCATGCGTGTTCGGTCTACTGCGGGTTATCCGTCTCGGGCGTCAAAATTGTGGGGGTGACCGGGAAAGTCACTTGGCGTTGACCAATTCGTTCAGCATGCGGTAAAATCTCCGTCGCGTCTACAGAGAGAACAAGTTCGCAATGACAGTCACATCGTGAGCTCCAAGTTCGATAATACTACTGTTGGAGATTAGATAACTTACCATGAACCCACGAACGATCCTCTGCAGCCGGACAATCGAGCGGTGCACTTGGAAGTACACGTCGAGGGGCGCCGTCGGCGTGGTAGCCACGGAAGGAGCGATGACGATCCAGTCGGCCTCATTCGCCTGCACGGAAAAGTCCGCCGAGTCGAAATCCCCCCGCGTGGACGTCTCGTGATCCGCCGTCACCGTCGTGGTCTGCATCTCGCTGTCCGAGACCTCCAGAACCGGCGTCTGGACACCCATAGTACCCGTTTCCAGCTCCGTTTGAACCGTGCAGTCGGTGCTCTGTACCACAAACTCAGTCTGCGCACTCTCCTCAGTCGTTGGGGTTCGGATATCAGCTTGGACTTCGCACTCACCGACGCTGGCGGCAGGCTCGGTCTGCGTCAGCGCCTCTGACATGGTGGTCTCATCCTGCGTGCTGCTCTCGACAAGCTCTGCGCACGGGTTGGTCTGTGCAGTTGACTCTGCCGTGGCAGCGTGCACTTGGACGCCACACTCGACCGCCTCCGTACTGACGGTTTGTGTTTCGGCCACGCAGATGTCCACGTTCGCGTCCGTCTGCGCTTCGCACTCGGCAGTGATCGCCTCGACTTGTACGCTGCAATCCACGGCTTGCTCAGCGCAGTCGGTCTGTGTATCAGTGGTGCTCTGCTCCGCGCCGGGGTTCGTCTGGGCGCTGACATCACAAATCGCAGGTTCGACTTGCACGCTACACTCAACGCCCACGGTTGTCGCGTCTGTCTGGGTCTCGGCAATAATCAGCTCCGCCACCGTGTCGGTCTGCGCACTGCCGTCGTCCACAAGAGCCTGAACTTGAACGCTGCAGTCGACGCCCGCGCTGGCGACGTCCGTTTGTGTCTCTGCGACGAGATGCACCGTGACGACAGCATCGGTCTGGGCACACTCTTCGCTCGTCATGGCCTCGGCTTGGACGCTAGAATCCACGCAAGCCGGCGGGATCTCCGTTTGGACTGCCGTATCCGCATTTTTCAACGCACTGGTATCCGTCTGGACGCAGCCATCGGCTGTCGTGGTCTCTGCAGCTTCGACCTGAGTCGTTCCGTCAACACATTCCACAGCAAGCTCAGTCTGGGTCTGGACTGTGCTGCAAAGAGGGATCGGATCCGCCTCCATCAGAACTGGACCTGCCTCCGTCGGAGCATTTTCCGCTGCGGGATCATCGTCGACTTGTACGCCGCAATTCACCATCTCCGCGGGGGTCACCGCGGGCACTTCTGACGAAGACGCGGCGTTTTTACCGACTTCATCTGACATCGCAAGCCCGTCGTCAGCGCTTGGATCGCTTTCAGCGTTCTGGATGGCGCGTGGCGGAGGAATCGCAGACGTCGCTAACGCCTCCAGCAACGTCTCCTCGAGCACATTATTCAGCCGCTCCATCTCGCGCCGTTCATCCATAAACCACCGTACGAGCTTCTGCGCCAGCACAAACAGCATCTGCAGCTTCTCCTGTCCCAGCAAATTCCCCGAAAACTGTGAGATTTCCAGCCGTTTGAGTGTAGCAATCGGTGTCATCATTGTCACGCACCGGCGAGTTGGTCCGGGTGGCCTGTAACTGAGCTACACGGTTCGCGTAGACAAGCACGGCGTCCGAGTGCAGCGTCGTCAGGTCCACGCGCGCGAGCGAGTCCATGGTCGTCGGGGATAGTGGTGGCGCCGGCGCCGGCGGGGGCGCTGTCATCTCCATCTCGATTCGCTCGTCAACTTGCCAACGGGAGGAAACGCACAACAGCGCTAGGACAACTGCATGTTTAGTTGTGTGGAAGGGGAAAAGAGAGCACCCCTATTTTTACAAGTGTAGGGCACCTGGACCCACGTGGACTGGCGCCAAATCGGGTCAACAAAGGAATGTCGCGACCAGCGTCTGCATGGACGATGGCAGTTGTGGCGTCTGCGGCTCCAAATGCGTCGCCACGAAGCGCACGCGGCGCCGCATCGCTGGTGCGAATCGGTCGTGGCGGTACTCTGATAAACGATCACAGTAAGCGCGTTAATCTCACAGGATCTCAATCATTAACGAAATGTACGACCCGAACTTACCGTCAAGGATGCGCAAGATCTCGAGCCGCTGCCAGTCGCGCGCGAGGTCCAGCGGTGTGGCGCCCAGCTCATCAGCGACGTACGGATCGAGGTTCGTGTCAAGCAGCAGCTGTACGATGCGGTCGTGGCCGTTCTTGCAGGCCGCATGCAACGGGACTTGACCCTAGCCGTTTACTCATCCTTTCGTCATTCTGAAAGCCAAGAGCAAACAGGCGGTATAGATGGTTTGCGTACGTCGTTGTCGCGTAGCGTGGCACTTGCGCCGTGCTGAAGGAGCAGTGTGGCCGCGTCGAAGCGGCCCCACGTACACGCGACGTGAAGCGCTGTCCTGCCCTGTGGACACGGGACAGTTGCATGAGAGCTGAACAAGTGCGAGGATGCCACCAACTTCCTGACAGCACGCGGCTCACATCGGATTGCTGTCCGTCAACGTTCACGCCACTCTCGAGCAGCAGCAGCATGACCTCCATGCAGCGGTTTTGCGCGGCCGAGCAGAGCGCCGAGTGGCCTTCCTTGTCCAGGGCGTCTATGTCGTGGCTCTTGGAGATCCTGTGAAAAACAGTACGAGCATCCCATAGATTGCAACACTTGAGCCGAGCGCATCCGAGTGGCCACCTTGTCTGACTTCTCACCATCGCCGCACGACTTCAAGTTGATTCAGCGAGGCCGCGTGGACAAATGCGTCTTGCGGGCGGAAGAGCGAGCCCAGAAAATCCTCCACGTCGAACGTCTGAGAGAGAGAGAGACCAACACGCAGCTCATGAATGAGCCCCGTTCAACATACGTTTGCGCACATGCACGACGCTGAAACACCTTGGCGGAGCGACTCGCGGGCTCGTACGCGTTGAACGCCCACATGTCTGCAAGTGTCGTGTGGTCAGTCGGAAAGCTGACTTGCACCGCGACTGAGTGGAAGGCGGCTGTCACAGTCAGCCTTCCGGTTGTATGAGAAGACTTGGACGGGCTCGGCCTAACGGTCACTGTAACGCGTACCAGTTTCACATCCCTCCCCTCTCGCACACAGGAAGCCATCCAGCACAAACAACACCATCCCCAGTGGGGAGACCCGCCCTCAAAGTCAGAGCGCTCAGTCTCTGTGTGTATGCTATTACCGCTGGCTCAAGTGGATCGGAATCTGCTGCCGCGCGATCTTCTTGTTGCGCGAGCCCTCGAGCTGCCGCAGCGGCATGGGCTCGTCGTACGCGCTCGAGTCGTCGGCCGTGAGCGACTATTTAGCACCACCACACAGTGAACGTTAGTATTTGTCGTTTCTGGCATGTCAAAAAGGTTCAATTCCGACGCACCGCCTCGTCCATGTTGCGCTCGCTCTCGTAGGTCACGAGCTGGTGCTGCACGGGCGGCAGGCGCACGCCGTACTCGCTCGAGATGGGCGGCAGCGGCAGCGCGTTGCGCTTCTCCGCGAGCTCCATCATCAGCTGTCACATATAGTAAACAAATGAGATCATGACCAACACGAGGTGTCCCCCGAGTCGCGTGCTATCACGCACCTCTCGCGACGGCGCCGTCGCGTACTGATGGTTCAGCCGCGAGGCGATGGCCAGCCGCACGTCGTCGGCGTCGATGGTCTAACACGTACAGGAACTCAATAAGTCCCCCGTCCTGAAGATGGTGGCGGTGAGGGAACGCACCGCCTTGTCGGCAAACGTCGCGTACTCCTGCGCGTCGATGAGGATGTCGGTCACGTAGCCTTTTTTGCCCAGATAGACACCCGTTAGACGCCATCGCTGCACTATTAACTTCATAGCCAACAGCCCCTCACGGTGGACAAACTCCTGGAGCTGGTCCACGACGCGCGGCTCGTGCTTGTCGGCGCCCATGGACTCGAGCACGAGCGCCATGACCTGCGCGTCCAGCGGCCGCGCGTCGCTCGCGGCGGACTCGTCATCGTCGCCGTCGTCCTCGTGGATGCCTTTGACGTGCTTGAGCTTGAGCGCCGTCTCGCTGATGCTGCCGTTGCCGCTCTTGGCGGCGGACGCGGCCGCCGGCTTCTTCGCCCCGGTCGACATTGTTATCTGGCGTTGTGGGCGGGAAGCACAGTAGTGACATACCCTCGACACAATGACCACGTGCTAGGTTCGCATGTACCGTAATTTACACGAAACGG
Organism: Pythium rhizo-oryzae; assembly: GCA_027475725.1. Taxonomy (NCBI): domain Eukaryota; phylum Oomycota; class Peronosporomycetes; order Pythiales; family Pythiaceae; genus Pythium; species Pythium rhizo-oryzae. The sequence goes on along the minus strand of JAMFLL010000619.1, from coordinate 10,220 downwards.
TAAAATAACACAGCAGCTGAATTAGGTTCGGGTCGTCTTATGTTCGCATGGTGAAGCCATGTTGTGGGGGACCAGCTCAGTTGGCGATGCCGCCCGAGGTGAGCTTGCGCGGGTCGAGGTGCTTGTCGAGCTCCTCGGGCGAGAGCGAGGTGCACTCGAGCGCCACGTCCTTGACGCTGCGGCCTTCCTTGTACGCGGTCTTGGCGATCTTGGCGCCCGTCTCGTAGCCCACGATCGGGTTCAGCGCCGTGACGAGGATCGGGTTGCGGCCCACGAGGTCGGCGATGCGCTGCTCGTTCACGGCAAAGCCGTCGATGGCCTTGTCGGCCAGCAGGCGGCACGCGTGCGAGAGCAGGTGGAGCGACTCGAGCACGCTGTTGCAGAGCACGGGCAGCATCACGTTGAGCTGGAACGAGCCCGACTGGCCGGCGATCGTCGCGGTCACGTCGTTGCCCATGACCTGCGCGCACACCATGGTCACGGCTTCCGGAATCACGGGGTTGATCTTGCCCGGCATGATGCTCGAGCCCGGCTGCAGCGCCGGCAACTCAATCTCGCCGAACCCAGCGATCGGGCCCGAGTTCATCCAGCGCAGGTCGTTCGAGATCTTCATCAAGCTCGTCGCGAGCACCTTGAGCTGCCCGCTGAGCTCGACAATCGCGTCCGGCGCACTCAGCGCCTCAAACAGGTTGTCGTTCTGCTCGAACGGCGCGCCGAGCTGCGTCGACAGGATCGCGCATACCTTCTTGCCGAACTCCGGGTGCGCGTTGATGCCCGTGCCCACGGCGGTACCGCCGATCGCGAGTAGGCGCACGCGTTCGAGCGCCGACTTGATGCGCGCGACGTTTTTGACAATCTGCGAGGCCCAGCCGCCGAGCTCCTGCGCGAGCGTCACGGGCATGGCGTCCATGAGGTGCGTGCGGCCCGTGGTGACGACGTGCTCGAGTCCAGCCGCCTTCTTCTTGAGCACGGCGACGAGGTGCTCCATGGCCGGCAGCAGACTCTCGCTGGCCTCGAGGTACGCCGCGATCGAAATGGACGTGGGCATGACATCGTTGGACGACTGCGACATGTTGACGTGGTCGTTTGGGTGCACTTTGTGCTGCAGCGAGCGCGTCGCGAGCGTCGCGAGCACCTCGTTCATGTTCATGTTGGTGCTCGTGCCGCTGCCGGTCTGGAAGATCGAGATCGGGAACTGGTCGGCGAAGGCCGCAAAGTCGCGCGAGACGCTGTCGGCCGCGGCGTGGATCGCGTCCTTCATGGGCGCGTCCAGCAGCCCGAGCTCGTGGTTGGCCGTGGCGCACGCCTTCTTGAGCTGCGCGAGCGACGTGAGCAGGCGCGCGCTGAACGGGTGGCCGAACGGGAAGTTGTCCACGGCGCGCTGCGTCTGCGCCGTATACAGCGCGTGCACGGGCACGTTCACGACGCCCATGGTGTCGTGCTCCTGGCGGAATTCCTGCGACATGGTGGCTTCTGTTCTGCTGTTGGCGGCGCGGGGTCGAGCGGAGATTCGCGAATGAGAGGCCCAAGGGGGAGTCGAAGGGGAGGCGGAGGAGGAGGAGAGGAGGGGAGAAACGCTCCGTTCCTTTGGGTCCGTCCTGTCCTTCAAGGCGAACCGCGATGACGCAGCTGTCGCAGAGTGACGGTCTTTGGTGCTTGGACAGAAGATCCCAAGGACAAGGGCCAGGCCAGATTGCGCAAGGAATGAACCCACCGAGTGGTCTACACCACAATGTGGGTCGCTCTACGCCTCAAAATACTGACAGCTTGGTCTTAGTGACATGTACTTCAACGAGAATCAGAACGGCGTCCACGCGAGCAGGAGGCAGTTCTCGACGCTCTCTTCGACGTCACAGTAGTGCACGAGCTTGGCTTCCAGGCCCAGCGAACGCAGGTAGTCCACGCGGCCGGCGTCCAGGATTCGCTTGCACTTGCGGCCCAGCACCGCCCGGTCGGCTTGGCTACAAAACAAAAACAAAAAAACATGGGCTTGGGCTCCGCTGGCACACTGCGTTCAACCAAGCGTACCTGATGTGGAGCACGTGCTCAACGCTGTCGCCCGAGATGCCCATCGCGCACGTTGCCCAGGAGGTCATGGCTGTCAGCAGCGCAAACTCCGAGGCCGTGAAGCCCTGCGCGAGGAAAAACTCGGGGCTCACGTAGTCCTCCCAGCGGCACACGTGGTGGCAGCACAGCGCCACGGCGACGCCCTTGAGCTGTGCACTGAGCTTGTTGGTACTCTCTTCATTGGCTCGTGGCAGCGTGTGGAGTGATCGGAGCGAGAGGTCTGTTGCGACACCGCACAGGTGCTTGGACATGCCTACCACAGGCGCGCCAGCCAACTCCTGCATGCCCGCGAGGTTCAGGTGGCGAATGTCGATCTTCGCACGCAGCACGCGCGGCTGGCGGCTGTCACTGGCAGCGTCGCGGATGATGTGGTCGGCCTTGCCGCGTCCGCCGGCGCGATCGATGAGCACGTACAGGTTATCCGGTAGCGCCTGCGCCATCGCGAGCGAGAGCATGCCGCGTCCGGCGCCGAGCTCGAGGAACGCGGCCGACGCGTCGAGCAAGCGCACTTCCTCCATGTTGCCCAGGATCGAGGATTGCTGCTCAATGTGGCGCAGCACGTTCTTCGACGACCCGGCCGCGGCCTTTTCCGCGAGCAGCGCGTCGCAGCACTTGTGGTGGCGCTTCTGCAGCGGAATCTCCCCGACGCAGCGCTCATAAGCCGCATTGATGCGCTGCACAAGTGCTGGAAAATCCAGTGCTGCGAGGCGGTCAATCAGTCCCTGCTCTTGCTGCGCCGTCGGTTCAGTGTGCTCCGAGGTAGGTTCCTTGTCGCCATCGTCTTTATCGCTGGCGTCCTCCTGGGCTGCAGCCTCCGGCGCGGCAGCGTGCGCGCCCGAGTTAATGTTCTCGCTGTAGAACGGCAAGCTCTTGGCGGCCGCGGCCTCGCGCAGCTTGTTGCAGACCTTGACGTGCTTGTCGAGGTCGAACGCGTAGACCGAGTGCGAGCCGTCGATCGGGCACGGCACGCGCACGCGCAGCTCGGCCTTGAACTGCTGCGACCGGATGCTGCTCGCCTGCGCATCACTCGGCACGTGGTTGCCGCAGAACTCGGTGCCCGCGACGCTGCAGTAGTCAGAGCGCGTGATGAGCCACCCAACGGACAAGCGCGCGCCGCCGCACGAGGCAATTCCATACACACGCGACTAAACGCACCGCTGGTTGTTGCAGAAGCGGTTCTTGCGCACGACCTTGAACAGGCAGCGGTCCCAGTGGCCGCTCTCCATGGCCTGCGCCTTCTCAAGCTTGCGCTTCTTGCGCTGCTGCTGCTTCAGCGCCGTCTCCTCGGGCGACGGCCGCGCCGCCGCCGGCGGCTCGCGCTTCTTGGCGTCCTCCATCTTCGGATTGCTATCCCAAGGTGTCGCCATTCAATTATGCAGCGTCCATTGATTGGTGGATAATATGTTCATAGACTATGATTGGTTGAAATATAGACGAGTTCCCAACGTTTTTGGATTCGCTCGTCGAAAAGCGACGAGCATGGCGGACGAATGGGCGGAAAACGTGGAACAGCAAGTACGTTTCGCTGGCTGTGCGGCGGATTTACCGCGTCTTCGTGGGCTCAGACGTCGCAGACTAATGGATATCTCGGTTTATGGTGAGCTGTAGAATGAGGAGATCGAAGTTCTCCAGGTACGACGCGCTCTGGGCTGCGCGCGACACGCGCAATCACTTGTCACCGACCTCTCACTGCTGTTGTAGTCGATCTTTGAGGACGACGTCCAGTTGAAGGCGGACTACGACGACCCGGGCAGCTCGCGCTCGTTCACGGTGGCGATCCCGGGCCCGCACTCGATCGTGCTGTCGGTGCACTTGCCGCTCACATACCCGTCGCACGACCCGCCGATCGCGGTCGTGAGCGAATCGTTTGGGCTCAAGGAGGCGCAATGTGACGCCATCATCGACGACCTCGTAGGTTCAAGCACGCACTGTTGTGCGTCCGTAGCAATCCTTTTAACGACAATGCGGTGCTTTTGCTGCAGGCAGCGATCTTTAAGCGCTCGAGCGGCCAGGTGTGTCTGTACGAGTGGATCGAGAACGTCCGCGAAAAGTACGCCGACAGCGACTACGACCCGGCGGCCGACGCGCTGGCCAATCTGGATTTACGGGACACCGATGAGGACACAGCCGCCGTGGCGGCTGATCCGACGATCTACGATCCCGAGACGTTCAAGTCGGATCCGCAGACGCTGCGTCCGCGCGTGCGCACGGCCAAGTTCGTCCGCGACCGCGACCGCGAGGCGCGGCTGCTGCCGCTGATCTATCACGGCACGACGCTCACGGACCGCAAGAGCACGTTCCAGGGCCACTCGTGCCCCGTGCAGAGCGTCGAGGACGTGCGGTCGTTCCTCGCGATCCTCATGGACGACCGCAAGATCGAGCGCGCGATCCACAACATGCTCGCGTACCGCATCGTTGGCGACGTCATCGTCAAGGACAACGACGAGGACGGCGAGGACGGCGCCGGCAGCAAGATGTCGCACCTGCTCGAGCTCATGAAGGTCGAGAATGTCGCGGTCGTGGTCACGCGCTGGTACGGCGGCATCCTGCTGGGCCCGGATCGCTTCAAGCACATCAACACGTGCGCGCGCCAGGCGCTGGAGGACGGCGGCTTCCTCGCCAGTGGCAGTGCCAGTGGCAACAGCAGTAGCAGCAAGAAGAAGAGCCACAGTAAGCGGTGAATAGACATTCAGGGTGGGTGCTGTCAACATAGAGACCCAGGCCCAACGGGAGGCAAGATTCCCCCGCAGGCCGGATCTGCCATGGCATTGTGTGGAGCCGGATGACCCGCTGCCTTTATTCGTGGTGGCTGGGCATGTCACAATTGTCAAACCAGTGAACACGTATCGTACAGGACAGATTAATGTATAAATACAAACCTCAAGTCAAGAGGATGAGCCACACGTATGTCAAGTGACCATCACTCCGCGGCCCAACTGAGCTGCTCGTGCGCCGTGACTTGTTGAGCAGCGCCAATCGCCTGACGCCCCGACCGCTCGCTCTCTAGGGCGCCTGACTTGTCGACGAACACCCCTCGCGCCACACGACCACACCAAGAACACGAAGAACAAAGCAGCCAGCACCATGGTCCTCCCGACGGCTTCGCTTACGCGCGCGGCGCTCCGCCGCGCCGCCCCCTCGGCCCTGCAGCAGCGCGCGATCACCAACACGGCCGCGCGCTCGTGGGCCGAGGTGCGCTCGCAGCGCCACCACGCCGGCGAGCTCCACAACCCGCACCTCGCGGCGCCGCAGACCGTCGCCGTCATCGGCGCGCCCATGACCTGTACGTCCACATCATCGGTCGTCGTTGTGCCTGTGTTGATGAACGATTCTGACGCGTTCTGTGGGTTCTTGTAGATGGCCAGCCGCTGCTCGGCACGGACTCGGGACCGGACCAGCTCCGTGAGGCCGGTAGGTGCCCATCGCATGGCGCCCTCGACCATTTTGGCGGATGATTCACCCTGTTTTTCGTGATAGGTCTCCACAAGACGCTGGTGGAGATCGGATGGTCGGTCGAGGAGACGGGCAACCTCAACTTTGTGCCGCCACGGAGAGAGGACCCGCAGCTCGACCCGCGCTACGGCCGTGCGAAGCAGTCCTTCTCGGTCGGCAACGGCCTCAAGCAGCTCCACGACGCGTACAGCCAGAAGGCTGGTGAGGGCAAGTTCTGCCTCGTGCTCGGCGGCGACCACACCATCGGCGCAGGCTCGCTCGCCGGTCTGCTCTCCGTGCACCCGGACGCCGGTGTGATCTGGGTCGATGCGCACGCCGACATCAACACGCCTGAGCTGTCGGGATCGGGCAACATGCACGGCATGCCGATCTCGTTCCTCATGAACGGCCTCGTGGACTCGTCCAAGATCCCGGGCTTCGAGTGGCTCGCGAACGGCCCGAAGATGAACCCGGACCAGCTCGTGTACATCGGCCTGCGCGATGTCGACCAGCCCGAGCGCCGCATCATCCGCGAGCTTGGCATTAAGGCGTTTACAATGCAGGAGGTGGACCGCTACGGCATTGGTAAGACCATGGAGATGGCGCTGGACCACCTGTGCGCCGAGAAGGAGCGCCCGCTCCACATGAGCTACGACATCGACGCCGTAGACCCGGTCGTCGCTCCGTCCACGGGTACTCGCGTGCGTGGCGGTCTCACGTGGCGCGAGGCCAACTACGTCGCCGAGGCCGTGGCCGAGACCAACCTCCTCGTGGGCCTCGACATGGTCGAAGTGAACCCGTCGCTCGCGCCCGGCACCGGCGCGCAGAACACCATCGACATGGCGCTTCTGCTCATCTCCTCGGCACTCGGCAACCGCATCATCTAGATTATGCGCCTGTCCAGTGTCTGATTCATCTAGAGCTTGCAAAGACTTGCATGAACGTTCAATCTCATTTTTGCTATTTCTACTTGGCTTATCGCCTTCGTCTCATCTCTTCATCGATTGCTTCCGAACGGAAATATTCAAAACACGTATCCATCTATGAGAACATTAATGTTTCCGGATCCGCAGCGGGTGCGCCTCCGTGTTGAAAACGTACTCGTCCAGTGGCATGAGAGTCTCGGGCGCTTGGAGCAGGTAGTGGTACTTGAGCGTTTCGGCCAGGAAGAAGCTCTCCATCTTGTTCTCCACTTCCGCCGGCACCTCACGGACGTTCATCACCGCACCGTACCCGTGCGCCGCCTTGGCGTGCTTTTCTAGGTTCTGGAAGATCTCCCACCCGTACTCACGGTACTTGGGGTCCTTGGTGACCCGGAACATATAGAACAGGCTCTCGATCGTCTCTGGCCGCAGCTTGTACTTGACGTCCTTCGCCAACATGTACGGGAATTCGACGACGTCCGGCGAAAGCCCCGTGTTCTGAGTGTGGTACATTTGGTAGCACGTGTTCATGATCTTCTTGGCGAGCGCCAAGTGGCGCTTGTTCTTCGCGAGATCTTCGTGTTCGTGAAGCGTGCCCAGCGCCAGCAGCCCGGGCAAGAAACACAGCAGGTGGTCCATGTCCTGGATACCCGACATGTGCGGGAGGCGGAGCTGCTGCACGTAATACAGCTTCACGGTCTTGTCGTACTGGAGCAGCAGCTCGTCGATACCGCGAACCGCGTCGTCGTACAGCTTCCGCAGGAACTTGTCCTGCTTGCGCTTGCCGCTGTAGATGAACACCTTGAGCAGGTACTCGTAGAATGAATCGCCGTACGCGCCGATGGAGAAGCTCGATTCGTTCACAAACTTGCCCAGCAACGTATCGTAGTGCACGGGGAACAATCCCGTGTCTTCATACGAACCTTCTCGCTGCAGAATCTTGTAGAACGCCTCGCCTAGCTCGGCATACTTGGGGTCACCCGTGACGTCCGAAAGATACCGCGTTTCGAGTTGCAGTGAGCCAACGTCGGCGATGAGCGCGTTGTACTGCGTCCACGAGGCGAAGCCCTTGGACTTGGTCTGCGGGTTAAAGTACGTGTAAAACACTCCTTCGCTTGGCTCGAACGCCGGTAACAGCAGGTCCATGAGCTCACGGGCCTTGTGCTTGAAGACGTCGTCGCCGGACAGGTCGTGGGCGCTCAGCAGCCCGCCGACCTCGCGGATGATGGTCTCAAAGACGGAGATCTGGTCGCCCTTGCCGCCCAAATGTGAGAACGAGAGCTTGTCGGCAACGTACTCGCGCGCGCGGGCGAACTCCTCTTTCATGTCCATGATCCAGAGCGTGTCCAGCGCGTCCACCATGGAGCACGCGATGCCGCCCCAGACGTCTTCCTTGCGCGCGCCGCTCACGGGGTCCACTTCGTCCCCGCCGAACGCGCCTTGCTCGTAGTTGCTCCACGCAAACTGCATCGCCGCTTTGACCGCAAGGCGACGGTCTTCCTGGTCGACAGGGCCCTCACCGGGCGCCGGCGTCATCGGCGGCGTCTCCATCATCTCCATTTCCGGAAGACGCGTCTTACGCGCCGGGGACGCGGTCGGCCGGTGGCGTAGCTGACTCCCCCGCGGCTGCATTGGCGCCACGCGACCCACCAGGAGCTGCGACGAGAGCATGGTGTACTGCATCCAGACGAACCAGCCGAGCGCGCCGCCGAGCAGCAGCGCGAACATCGCGTGGCGCCGGCGCCGGAAGAGCAGGCGGCAGCACACGAAGCCCACGCTGCCGCTGCCGCTGCTGAGGGCCGTGGGCTTGGCGCGTTTCCCCGCGCTTGGGGACGCAGCGGCGGGGGCGGAGGAGGTCGGCAGCATCGGGCGTTACGGTCTGGACGGCGGAACGCGGATGTCGAACTGCTGGGGACCGGGCAGCACGGGACGCACTTGATGAGCAGAGTCCACGCATGTGCCCCCATGCACTAATCTAAGGGAGCCGCGCCTCACCTGGAAAGGCAGCAAGACTTCAACTGATGCCCAACCAACGAATCGCGCTTACGTGAGGGCTCAGTTGCTCTTTCAGAGTCTCTTTTACCCTTCATATTGCAACAATATATAATAGAGCCTTTATATGTATGCAGAAAGGAGGTATTAAAGGTCTCTCATTTGCTTGATGAGGACGATGGGCATACATCCAGTTTCCCAGGTGTTGCACTCTCGCTAGCAGGACTCTTGAATCAGTAGCCACGATGGGATCCATGTGAACCTCCACGAGCGACGCTTGCCGCCTGGAGGCAACCGCCTGCGCGCCTCCAGAGCCGCTCGTTGCGCATGGAAGATCGCAGCTACTAGCGCGACGGGCGCCACTACAGTAGATGAATGTTCACGTCAAGTCGTATCTTTGAATAAGTTAAGTACGCTGCCCTCGTGAGACGAACACTTCGATCTCGCTTCGCGGCTCATAATGATCTTCCCGCCACGGTCGCACCTCCGCTCGCTCGCTCATTCTTCCGCTGGAATGAGGCGCTTCGGCGGCGGTGGGGAGGCACGTCCGCTCGCGCTTACACGCGGACGGATGGCCGCGACGTGTAGGCGTTGAGTTCGTTCATGAGGATGACGCTGTTGGCGTCCTCCTGGCTCTCGCCGCGCTGCCGCGAGGCCGCGGCGGCCGCGAGCTCCATGCGGCTCGGCGGCGTCTTCTTGAAGCGCTGGAAGAGCTTGCCGCCGCTGCTCGAGAGCACGTTCTTGCGGTCCATCTCCTTCTGGAAGAGCTCGCAGATCTCCATGTGGCCGTTCGTGGTAGCGATCATGATCGCGTCGCTGCCGCTCTTGGTCTGCTGCTCCGGGTCCGCGTTGTGCTTGAGCAGCAGCTCCGAGAGCTCCACCGAGCCGAGCCGCGCGGCGAAGTGGAGCGGCGTGAGCCCGCTCGAGGTCGTCGCGCGCACGTTCGCGCCGGCATCCAGCAAAAGCTGCACGACCTCGGGGCTCTCGGACACGATCGCCGCGTGGATGGGCTGCGTGCCGCGCTCGCTCGCCGCGCACACGTCGGCGCCGGCGTCCAGCAGCAGCTTGGCCACTTCGGTGCAGCCGTTGCGGCACGCCGCGATCAGCGGCGTGATGCCGGCCTTGTTGGGCTCGTCCACCTCGGCGCCCTCCTGGAGCAGCAGCGCCGCGATCGCCGTGCGCCCCATGCGCGCGGCGATGTGGAGGCACGTCGTGCCGTCGGCCATCGCGACGTTGGCGTCCGCGTAGTAGAATAGGATGAGCTGCGCGCCGTACGAGTGGCCGATGCGGCACGCCACGTACAGCGCGATCTCCCACCGGCGCGCCATCGTGAGCTCGGGCGACTGCAGCTCGGCGATGTCCTGGCCGTGCTGCGCCAGGATCGTGTCGCAAAAGTCCTCCAAGAACGTCTGCAGCGTCGCGAGCCCGACGCGCTTGACCTCGAGTCGCGGCAGCAGCGCCGTCGCGTCTTCCGTTGCCGTCGACAGCTCCTGGTGCTTGTTCACGACGGCAGTCGGACGCGGCTTGAGGAAGTCGTCTTCCTTGAGGTCGTCTTCGTCGTCGTCCTCGAGCAGGCTGATGTCGTCGATCGCCGCCTGGTCACGCTCGGCGCGCCACGCGCGCAGCGCCAGCGGCTGCCGGATGGCCGACGCCGAGACAGCGGGGAAGTGCGCGGGCGCGTCCAGGAACGCCGCGTACGCGTTCATCACGGCGCAGTCGCCGCGCTGGTACTTCGCGCGCAGCAGCGGCGCCGAAAAGCCGCCTACGAAGCTCGAGTGGAGCGCGCGCAGCCAACTCTCGAGCGCC
>JAMFLL010000618.1:0-30649 GCA_027475725.1 Pythium rhizo-oryzae | reverse complement strand
GGTCAAGATCGGCTTCCGCCTCTCCAAGGAGGAGGCCGCGAGCAGCTTTGGCGACGACCGCATGTTCATCGAAAAGTTCATCGAGGACCCGCGCCACATCGAGATCCAGCTCATCGCCGACACGCACGGCAACTTTGTGGCGCTGCCCGAGCGCGAGTGCTCGATCCAGCGCCGCAACCAGAAGGTCATCGAGGAGGCGCCGAGCGTGCTACTGGACCCGGAGACGCGTCTCGCCATGGGCAAGCAGGCGTGCATGCTCGCCAAGAAGGTCGGCTACCGCTCGGCCGGCACGGTCGAGTTCCTGTGCGACAAGAACAAGAACTTTTACTTCTTGGAGATGAACACGCGTCTCCAGGTGGAGCACCCGGTCACGGAGCTCATCTCGGGTGTGGACCTCGTGGAGCAGATGATCCGCGTGGCCGCCGGCCACAAGCTCCCGGACCACCTCACGAGCGGCCCCGTGCCGATCCAGGGCTGGGCCATGGAGAGCCGCGTGTACGCCGAGGACCCGCTGCGCGGCTTCCTGCCGTCCATCGGCCGCCTGCTCAAGTACCAGGAGCCGGTGCACCTGCCCGGCGTGCGTGTGGACTCGGGCGTGACCGAGGGCAGCGACATCTCGATGTTCTACGACCCGATGATCTCCAAGCTCATCACGCACGGCAAGGACCGCCAGGAGGCGCTCGAGCGCATGAAGGTGGCGCTCGACAACTACGTGATCCGCGGCCCCGGTAACAACATCTCGTTCCTCCAGGACGTGTACCGCCACCCGCGCTTCGTGAGCGGCAAGATCACGACCAAGTTCATCGCCGAGGAGTACCCGGAGGGCTTTGAGGGCGTCAAGCTCACGCCCGCCGAGCTCACGGAGCTCACGCTCGTGGGCGCGATCATGCACTCGCAGAAGGCGCAGGCTGCCCGCCAGCTCACGGGCGCGGCCTCGCGCAGCAGCAACTTCGCCAAGACCTTTGGCGACCTCCACGAGGACGAGCTCGAGATCGTGAGCACGGGCGGCAGCGGCGTGGCCCCCAAGTTCCGCGTGCTCACCGAGGGCGCGTCGTCGCGCGACGCGCTCATCACGCTCGCGCAGCGCAACAAGCTCGACAAGATCGGCGAGACGCTGTACGTGTCGACGCAGGGCGCATTTGGTGAGACCACGCCCGTGGTCGTCGTCGAGTTCGAGGTCGAGAAGACCAAGACCCGCACCGAGAGCGTCTACCTGCTCCACGCGCACGGCGCGTGGCACGTCGTGGGCGACGTGGACTGGACGCTGAACGCGCCGCTGTTCAAGGCCGCGGCCGGCTCGGGCAAGGCGCTCGCGTCGCAGGTCATGGACGTGCTGCCCGAGGGCTTCCGCCTGCAGCTCCACGGCGGCATCCACGACGTGGTCGTGCGCAACGAGCTCGAGCAGCAGTACGCCAAGCACATGCTGCCCAAGCCCGAGATCGACACGTCCAACCTCCTGCTGTGCCCGATGCCGGGCATGCTCGTGTCGGTGGCCGTGGAGGAGGGCGACCACGTCGAGCTCGGCCAGGAGCTGTGCGTCGTCGAGGCCATGAAGATGCAGAACGTGCTGCGCTCGGAGAAGAAGGGCACGATCAAGTCGATCAAGCGCAACGCCGGCGAGTCGCTCAAGGTCGACGAGATCATCCTCGAGTACGAGTAAGCGCCGTGGTTACACGAACGCACGCGGTCGGGGAAACGCGAGGCACTCACTAGAAGCAACGCACCCGCGCGTCCGAGAAGTCCAACCCAACATGTCTGTGGCAGCGAGAAAAAACGAGACGTTTGTCGGAAACAAAAAGAACGATCAATACATGACTTGTGAATGGAGACGACTTGGTGTACCTAGACTACTCATTTGGGAGGGCAGTAGGCACGCGAGACGATGAGCTCGGATCCGCTTTGGGGCGTCGCGGCCACCGCGTACAGGCAGCCGTCGTTGTGACGCTCTACAAAGGCTTTGTGGGACAGCGCGCAAAGCACCCAGCGGTTGTATCGGCGCGAGTCGCGGTGGAGTGTAAAGCGCTCGCGCGTTTTCGAGAGTACAAGCCGGCCGCTGGTATCTACGCCGACCCAGATAGGCGAAGACGGTGCGTACTCCGATGCCTCGCACTTCTTCCGGACCACCGACAGGTAGAACGCGCCGTCCAGAGGCCGCGGGTGGACGATGAACGCCGCGCCAAACACGGCGCTGAGGTTGAACTCGCTGGACGCGGCTCGCGGCTGGTCAGTGAGCACCAGAGCATTGGTGCCGGACGCGTGGCCGATGCGGACGCCGCCGCTTTCGCTTCGCAAGCTCACCAGTGGGTCACCCAAGAGCTGATTGAGCAGGTCCGACACCGGCGTCATGACCCAGGCCGAGACGACGAAATCCATTGGCACGTCGAACGTGAGCCGCAGAGGCATCTCCTCGGAGAAGCCGATCTCGTGTTCGGCGTCCCGGGCCAAGATCCTGCCCATTGTGCGAGCCGACATACGCGCATTCGTGGTGTGCGTGACGACCATGTCGACGGTGCATCGGTAGCCCCTGCTGGTGCAGCTAAAGGTGCTTGTTTGCTGACGCGTATACGTGAGCGAGGAGCCGACCGAGCCGCCCACGCCCACGCTGGCACCCCCAGCGGAGACTTCCACGGCCCAGTTGGTGCCTGTCGTTCGCTGCGCGTTCCGCGTGTCCACATTCTGGCGCGAGTAGTTGAGCTCGGTGCCTGCCGAGTGGAGCGCGTACACCTCACGCGTGATGCGCTCCCGTACAGTCACGCAGTGCGAGATTCCAAATCGGCAGACGCCGCCACTTGTGCCAGACAGCGTGGGGGTCTCCCGCTGGCGGATAGCATCGTACCTGAGACCTTCGAAGCGGAAGAGCTCGAGGATCGCATCCTGGGCGGTGGCGTCCAGGCTCCGCATGAACATGCACGTGTGCGGGCCGAAGCGAGCCTGTTGGTCTCCGAGTGATCCGTTGATGTGCCTGCGTACAGCGGTGTCGTCGGCGCTGAAGACCGTGGCGTCGCCTGGGATACCGTCACCCGTGTCGGCGTTGCCGCTCCGCGTGAACGTGACGCGCTTGGCTCCGTTCCAGGACACGACAAACCGCTCGAGCTTGTCCAGCGCCTGCTCCAGCTTGGCGCGCGCAAAGGCGCGCATCGCCTGATCGAAGCTACCGCTGAGCTCCGCGTGCATGGCCAGCGCCTCGGTGCGCAGCCTGGCGCACACCAAGTCGACGTCTTGCTGCGGCAGACAGGACTTGCTGCTCAGTCCATTGATCGCCGCGAGCAGGAACCAGTCGCACACGTCCAGGTTGTGCGCCTTGAGCTCGGATGGGAAGTCGGGCGGCTCGTCGCGGTAGCGACCGAGAGACTCGGCATCAATGACGCTTTCGACTCGGTCGACGCCGACGCAGCTGGCGCACCGACAGCGCGCGCGAGCGTCTACTACTGGACGCTGCTCCACCAGCTCCTCTTCAGGGACGTCGGTCTGCTGGTTCTCGGGATGGCGCTCGATCTCCGGCAACTCCGTTTCCATGGTCTCACTTGTGTGGGTCTCGCGATCAACCTCGCTCCCTTGGGCCATCACGTCGGCCGGTCCGCCATGTCGACGGTGACGACGGCGTCGATCGTCCGCCTCACGCCACGTGGCTTCTCGTCGGCGCTTCTCGTCGGCCTCGCGGTGCTCGCGCTCGCGGCGGCGGCGTATGCTGGCCTGGCGCTCGAGGTCCGGCTTCTCGTACCAGCTCGTGATGCCGTGCGTGAGGAAGGCGTTCTGGCGGTGCGTGTACTCGCCCGGCCGGAAGACAGCGCCGTGGGGCACGGGCCGCAGCCCGATGCGCTCGCAGTGGTCCCGGCAGTTCTCGCTCGTGGCGTGGACGACCACGATCCGGGCGTCGTAGCGGCCCTCGAAGAGCTGGACGCTCATGGTATCACCGAGGGCGGTGGCGGGAGGGAGGGCGACGTTGCGTCTTGTGCGTGGAGGGAGGTTGCGATCTGTCTGTCGCGGCCTGGGGCAGCGCTGAAGAAGCGACGGAGACCGCACGTCCCGCGTGGTGTGGAGTGTGGGTGCATTGGGTACATAAACTTCAACTGGTCGATACCTCTATAAACGCATAGCATACCTAATATGATATTCATGATTCGAGTAAAAGTAGCATAAAATGCTTCGCAAATCTATATCCTTGTTATCATCCATAATGTTGTTTATTTGGATACTGCACCCAGTGAGCTGATTTTATTTGTTTTCACGAGAAAATGGAAGGAGACCATAGCATGCGCAGGGGGGATGCGGCGCGGGCACTTCATCGCTTCAAGCATGTCCACACGCTGCGCGCCTCCGATTGGCCGGCGCCCGAGGGAGGGGATTTCGCTCCTCCCTGGCGCTGGTGAGACCAATGTGGCTCCCATGATCAGCTCTCCAGTTGCTCACTTGTCCGTCCTCCTTCCCTCCCTTCCTGCTCTCGGCCATGGCGACGCTCGTGGCGCTCAAGAGCCGCGTCTCCGGCACCGTCGTGGACCACTACTACCACTTGTCCATGGCCGCATTCGACGGTCTCACGCTCTACGGCGAGCGCCAGTGGCACCGCGTGCCCACGCGCGATGGCTACGTCGAGTTCCGCAACGACGCGTCCAAGAAACTGCTGGGCGCGTCGCTCGGGCGCCACGCGCAGACGTTCGCGGCGGACGCCGGCGCGTGCCGCGTGCAGTGGAAAGAGATCGACGCCGGCGACGGCCACGTGCTGCTCCAGAACCGCGCCACGGGCGACCTGCTCTGCTTCGAGAGCGTCGCGTGCCTCAAGCTCGTGCCGGCGACGCGCGAGGCGCGGCGCGACCACGCCACGCACTGGTCGTTCGTGTGGCTCCGCGAGCCGACGAGCGACGCGCTCGTGGCGATCCGGAGCGCGTTCTCAGGCAACGTGCTCGACCACTACTACGAGCGATCACTCGAAGCGCACAAGCCCGACGCGGTCTACGACGAGCGGCGCTGGTACCGCGTCCCCGTGGAAGCCGGGTACGTCGTGTACCGAAACGCCAAGTCAGGCAAGCTGCTGAGCCACTTTTTGGGGATCCGCATCGACGCCGAGGGCACGGACGTCACGGACCAGCACGCGCAGTGGCGCGAGATCCCGGCGGCCGACGGTGAGTTCGCGCTCGAGAGCCGCGCGACGCGCACACTGCTTCGGTTCGTAAGTGCCGACAGCATCGAGGCCGTGGTGCCGGAGGACGCGGCCAGCGTCGTGGACCGCCAGAACGTGTGGTCGTTCCTCACGATCGAGGGCACGCCGGCTCTGCCCGTGCGTGTGCGCGCGCCTATTGTAGTGATCAAGAGCCGCGAAGCTGAGACCCTCGTGGAGCACCACTGCGGCGAGCACCTCGCGGCGTACGACGACGACGCGGAGCACTTGAACCGCCAGTGGTACCGCCTCGATGTCGGCGGCGGCTTCGTCTCGTACTGGAACGTCGGCACGGGCAAGGTGCTGCAGCACTTCCGCAACGTGATCATCCAGGCGTACGAGAGCGAGACGAGCGAAGCAAGCGAGGCCGACCAGTGGCGCGAGATCGATCTGGGCGACGGCTTTTTCACGATCCAGAACCGCCGTTCAAGGGCGCTGCTGCGGTTCGAGTGCCGCGACTGGCTCACGGCCGTGGTCGACGAGGTCGCCGGCGGCTGCGCGGACCACGCGAGCCAGTGGTCGTTCGTCGAGGTGCAAGCAGCACCCCCGTGAGGGCCCACCGGCCGTGAGTCCCTTCTTACCAGTCGCGTGTGTATCGAATAGACGCAAAATGAAGGACGATGCACCACGAGGACGGGTATACTGTCGCGTGCGTACGTACATTCGTTGGAGGAGCACGCATTGGCGTGTGAATCGTTCCTAAACCCTGATGGGCGCGGATCGAAGCACCTAGACGCATTGCGCTCGTGCCGGCCTTCATATGTGAGTGTTCTAAGCAGGGTGGATCAATCCCCAGGTCCGCGTGACACGCCGTCGTGCTGGAGACTTGAACGGAAGAAGCGCGAGAGAAATAGAAAAAGATGGATCCTATGTGCTATTACAATATCGCTGCCGCCGTACTCTGGGGGCGAAGCAGCTTCTGACTTGCGTCTCTGGTGTGCGCTTCAACTTCAACCTTTCGTCCTCCCGCTTGAGCCCGTGTGACAGTGTCTCGAGTCCACGCCGCTTGCGGTCACACCGGCTGCCTGTAGCATGTCGACGATCTCGGTGTGGCCATGCTGCGTTGCGAGTCGCAGCGCCGTGGCCCCCTCGGCGTTGGCGTGCGCGACGCTGGCCCCTACCGCGAGCAGCATGCGGACGATGTCAGCGTGGCCGTGCTGGGCCGCGAGCATCAGTGCCGAGCCGTCCGCGCGGAGGCTGTCGACGTCGGCGCCAGCCGCAAGCAGCCGCTGGACGACGTCTGTGTGTCCCTCGGCCGCAGCAAGCACGAGCGCGAGGCTCCCGCGTGTCGTGTCGAAGCGGTCGTGGTCGTGGTCGCGCAGCGTGGCGCCCGCGGCGAGCAGCTTGTCCACGACAGCGGTGTGGCCCTGATGGGCTGCCAGCATCAGCGCGGTCGCGCCCTGCTCGTCGCGGTGGTTCACGTCGGCGCCGTGTGCGAGGAGCACGCCCACGATCTCGGCCTCGCCCTCGATCGCCGCCAACGTCAGCGCCGTATCGCCGCCGTCCGGGAGCACGTAGCGCACGTCGGCGCCCTGCGCCAGCAGCGCGTGGACTTCTTCCAGGTCGCCTTCCATCGCGGCGTCCACGAGGTCGTGGGTGGCGTCGTCGTCCATGTTGAGAGGAGAAAGAGAACTGTCGAACTGGCTTGTACTGTATGGCGCGCGGGGGAGGGGCTCAGGGAGGGGACACGCGTGAGGTGAGGTGACCCCGTCAATCCACTGTGGCGAGGGACGGGCGCAAAGCGTCGCGATTACGGCAGAATACGGTGCACAGAAGCCGGCCATTCGCCTAGCAGATGGAGGAAGACACAGCACTTCGGAGATCGTAATACGATTCGTATTGACACCAAACCAGATGAACTACATACATACAGTCGCGCCAACCGCTTTTCCTACCTCTCGTCTCGAGCATGGGGCGGTCTTCATCGCTTTTCCCATGGTCTGGCGGTCACGGCGGCCGCACCAGTCACAGCGACCGCAGACGCGTGGCCGCGTCGACCGAGCCGCGCTCCTCGATCTGCTGGGTGCCGGGCGCAGGCTCAACGCCAAGACCACGCAAATGACAGAGACGAGACGCCTTACTAGGCTTCAGTTTAATAAACGATCTTATTGTTCATTGTTTTGCCGCGAATTTGAGGGTTTCTAATCAGGTTGCGATTGTCGCCAATGCCGTGTATCCTCGCACATTGCGGCCCAGAGCGCCGTGTGCCTGCGTCCGGTGGTCAGCATTCCCTGCCCACAATCGCAGCATCGTGGCCCATGGGGAGAGCACCGAGGCTCGGGTGCTCATCCTGCGCCTGGTCTACGTCCGCGCCTGCCACTAGGAGCGCCGCGGCCATAAGCCACGCGCGACGAAGCATCGTGATTATGAGTGTACTCGGTGAACAGATGCTTGACATTCTCCTGGCCGACGGGCCTCTTCAAACGTTTGGTCTCGGAAATGGTGCGTGGTAATCAACGTATATGCGATTACTCTGGCAGCTGATCTGTGAACTGTGTGGCCCGCGCGGACAGTCTGGTGGCTGGTGGACCATCAGCCACCACGCCGGTCGGGCTCTTTCAGCGCGCGACTCAAGGATCCCGACTTATGCGTGAACGACGCCTACTCAGCAGCAGATGCGAACGAGCGAGCGAGCGTCGATTCCGTGGGTCTCGCACATGGTCACGAACTTTCTCTCTCGTCCGACGGCTTGGCCACGGTTATTAGCTCATGCTCCCGCGCTCCACACGGCGCGTTGTCGTTGCTTTCGTTCGCGTGGCTCTGTGTGGTTTTCCCTGTCATCGTAGTCGTAGGCGTCGGCGCGCGCGCTCGTCGCGAGGAGCACAGTGACAATCACCGTGTGGCCGCCGCGTCCATCAGCGCGGTTTTGTCGTGGTCATCCGGGTGGTCCACGTCCGCACCGGCAGCGAGCAGCAGCTCGACTACAGCTACTACACTCAATGGCCGCCCATTGACGTGAGCCACAGTCCGTCCGCGACGGGAGCAGCAGCGCGACGACGTCTGCGCGCCCTCTCGGCACCGCGATTGGCAGCGGCGGTCGGTCTTTCAGTCCAGGGAGGTCGACCTTGGCCCCGCGTCGAGCAGCGCACTCACGACCGCAGCGAGGCGCTTCCAGGCGGCGTACACGAGCGCTGGTCGTCCACGTGGTCCACGGTCATGCCCATGGCGAGCAGCAACTCGGCGATGTCGACCAGGAACGGACTCGGCAGGGCCGCGCCACCGTCGCGCAGCATGTACGCGAGCGGGGGGCAGCCGATGAGGTCCAAGTAGTGCACGTCTGCGCCTCCATTCCATCGAGCAGCGCACGCACGACATGCACGTGGGCCTGCCAACACGCCAGCTGCAGCGTCGTCGCGCCGATGCCGTCCGTTTCAGTCCACGGGCTCGCCGCGCGCGAGGACGCCCTCAGACATAGCGATATAGAGCTGCGTGGTCCTGACCATCGCTGAGGCGGAGGGTACGATCGGCGGCGCTGGAAGCTCGTCCAACTACTGCCAGAAGAGCCGAAGGTCTCACTTGTGGGCTTGGGAGTTTAAATCATAGAAGCGCAACACCTTATTAGACTCCTATTTACGCTGTCTCTCTAATCTAAGTATTTGGTTACTCAAGTTCGAGCATTTTAATCCGGGTATATGAGCGCTCAACACCGAGTCGTCGTTGCTCTTCAAGCGCTGGCGGCCACATTGGCGCTGGCTGTGCCCGTGTGGCCCTCGGTCCGCGTCGTCAGCAGCGTCGCGTTCACAACGTTCGCGTCGGCCGCCCGCAGCATGTCGACGATCACCGGGTGGCCGTTCTGGACCGCGAGTCGCAGCGCAGTGGCCCCGGCCTTTATGTGCGAGACGCTGGCGCCGGCCGCGAGCAGCATGCGGACGATGTCCGCGTGGCCGTGCTGGGCCGCGAGCATCAGCGCCGAGCCGTCCGCGCGGAAGCTGTCGACGTCCGCGCCAGCCGCAAGCAGCCGCTGGACGACGCCCGCGTGGCCCTCGGTCGCAGCGACTACGAGCGCGAGGCTGCCGCGTGTCGTATCGAAGCGATCGGAGTCGTCGCACAGCGTGGCGCCAGCGGCGAGCAGCTTGTCCACGACCGCCGCGTGGCCCTGATGGGCTGCCAGCATCAGCGCGGTCGCGCCATCCTGGGCGCGGTGGTTCACGTCGGCGCCGTGTGCGAGCAGTACGCCCACGATCTCGGCCTCACCCTCGATCGCCGCAAACGTCAGCGCCGTGTCGCCGCCGTTCGGGAGCACGTAGCGCACGTCGGCGCCCTGAGCGAGCAGCGCGTGGACTTCTTAGAGGTCGCCTTCCATGACGGCGTTTAGGAGCTCTTGCGTGGCGTCGTCGTCCATGGCGGCAGAGAGAGTTGAGAAATTGTGAACTGTCTTGCGGTTGGGAGAGACGCGAGAGCTGAGGCCATCATTGGCAGGCGCTCCGGTGGCTTACACTGTAAGCTGTAAGTTACAGGAGCTGAAACCTTTGCGACGTCACGTAAATCGCGACACAGCTGTTCCTACGTGGGACTTTCGTGTCGCGATTCCGGACAGCTGTGTCGCGATTGCTGACTGCGAGGCACAGATGCTGGGCGTTCTTGTAGGAGCTGGAGCGAGCCACAGCATCTCAGGAATCGTATCGACCAACCTCAGTTCAGTATGAGCTCCATTTGCCCCACCAACGCCTTTCCTTTGGTCGCGTCTTAAGGTGCGAGGCTCTTCGTCGCTGTTCCCACGGCCTCGCACGAACGGCGGCCACAGTGACGCGCACCACCCGCGCCAGAGACGGCAGCGGTCGACTGCTCCTCGTACAGAAGCTTGGCCACCCTCGCGGATGGCCACGATCAATGACCACTATGTTCAAGAATGGAACATTCACCATCTCCGAAGTCAGTTGAGGGATGCTCCGGTTGCAGGAATCGTTGAACGCACCCCGATGGTAACGCTCGCGCGAAGTGAAGTGGCGTAAGCAAAGTGCGGGATTGCGGTTCTCAGAGAACTGTCGCACTCTCGCCCTCTATCGCTCAGCAGCAGATCGCTAGCCGCGCGCTGCGGTTGCTTTCGTTCGCGTATGCCGCCAACGGCGTATTACCGTCGCAGTTCGTGCCGTGTGCTCGCAGCATCCTGACAATCACCGTGTGGCCACCGGCCGCCGCGTGCATCAGCGCGGTCTTGTCTTGGTCGTCCGCGTGGTCCACGTCCACCCCGACAGCGAGTCGCTGCTCGATCGCAGGTGTCTGTCCGCCTATCGGCGCGAGGCACATCGCAGTGTGGCCGTACGCGTCGGTGCTTTACGTCGGCGCCCGCTGCGAGCAGCCGCTGGACGATGTCCGCGTGGCCCTCGGCCGCAGCAACCATGACAGCGTTTAGGAGCTCTTGCGTGGCGTCATCGTCCACGAGGAGAGCGAACTGGCTTGTTGTTGGGGGAAACGCGTGAGGTGAGATGAGAGTCTCACTTCACGCGACTGGCTTGTGCATGGGACAGGCGATTCGTGTCGCGATTCCTGATTCCTCTGGACAGATGCTGGACGTTCTCCTGGCAGCTGGCAGCATTTCGGCGGTCGTATGGGCCATTCACACGAGGAGCAACGTTCACGCCCAACTCCTTTCCAGTGGTCGCGGGCTTGGAGGTGATACGCTCTTCGTCGCTGTTCCCACGGCCTGGCCGGAGCACCGCCCGCGCCTGAGACGGCAGCGACCGACTGCTCCTCGCCCAGAAAGTTGGCCACCCTGACGGATGGCCGCACACGACCACGATCGCTGACGTGTTGGCGTCAGATACTCAAGAATACCTCGCTACCTCCTGTCAGCCAAAGATGAAATTGGTTCAGGTGAGTCCACTCAACGTGGGATGCTGGACGACAGGTCAGAATGCTGCGCCGTCCGTCCATCGCAGCGTTGGAGCGGTCTTGAACCGCCTTGAGCCCCCGCCGTGGTTGGGGTTGACCAGTGCTGCGATGCGCCACAGGTGCTCCACGAGGTTCCTTTCGTTCGCGGGTGGCAGCGGCGTCTTCCCGTCGCAGCCTGTGGCGTTCGCGTTCGCGCCGGCCGCGAGCAGCACGTTGACAACCGCCATGTCGCCGTCGGCCGCCGTATGCATCAGCGCGGGCTGAACATGGTGGTCGCCCGCGGTCCACATCCGCGCCAGCCGCAAGCAACGCCTCGGCGTCGGGGCTGTGGCCGCCCATCGACGCGAGGCTGTTTGGCCGTACGTGTCGGCGTGCATCACGTCGGCCCCGGTCGCGAGCAGCATCCGCACGATGTCCGTGTGGTCTTGCGACGTCGCGACCAGCAGCGCCGTTCGGTGTCTCGGCTCGAGAGGATCGACCTGGGCACCACCGTCGAGCAGTGTGCGCGCGACGTGGAGGTTGCCACGCCGACACGCCAGCTGACGCTGAGGGTCGCTAGTTTCGCCGTGCGCGAGCAGCTCCCCCGCGTGCGCGAGGTCGCCCTCGGACGTGGCGATCTGGAGCTGCGTGGTCCGGACCATCGCCGAGGCGGAGGGCACGATCGGCGGCGCTGGAAGCTCGTCCAACTACTGACAGAAGAGCCGAAGGTCTCACTTGTGGGTTCAGGAGTAAGTGTAAATCAGAGAAGCACAACACCTTATCAGACTCTTATTTATTCTGTCTCTGTGATCTAACTATTTGGTTTACTCAAGTTCGAGCATTTTAATCCGGGTAATTCAGCGCTCAACACCGAGTCCTGCCAGACCATGAAGATCCCGTCGCGCTTCAAGCGCCGGCTTCCACATCGGCGCTAGCTGCGCCCGTGTGGCCCTCGGTCCGCGTCGTCAGCAGTGCCGCATCCACGCCGGTCGCGTCGGCTCCGGCCGTCCGCAGCATGTCGACGATCTCGGAGTGGCCGTTCTGGACCGCGAGTTGCAGCGCCGTGGCCCCCTCGACGTTGGTGTGCGCAACGCTAGCCCCTGCTGCGAGCAGCACGCGGACCACGGCGCTGTGGCCGTGCTGGGCCGCGAGCATCAGTGCCGAGCCGTCCACACGGAAGCTGTCGAAGTCGGCGCCCGCCGCGAGCAGCCGTTGGACGATGTCTGTGTGTCCCTCGGCCGCAGCGACTACGAGCGCGAGGCTGCCGCGTGCCCTGTGAAAGCGGTCGTGGTCGTGGTCGCGCAGCGTGGCGCCCGCGGCGAGCAGCTTGTCCACGACCGCCGCGTGGCCCTGGCGCGACCCCAGCATCAGCGCCGTCGCGCCCTGCTCGTCGCGGTGGTTCACGTCGGCGCCGTGTGCGAGCAGCACGTCCACGATCTCGGCCTCACCCTCGATCGCCGCAAACGTCAGCGCCGTGTCGCCGCCGTTCGGGAGCACGTAGCGCACGTCGGCGCCCTGCGCGAGCAGCGCGTGGACTTCTTCCAGGTCGCCTTCCATGACGGCGATTAGGAGCTCTTGCGTGGCGTCGTCGTCCATGTCGGCAGAGAGCGAGAAAAGTCGAAGTGGGGTGGAGGTTTGGAACGATGGCTGAGGTGAGACCGTCAAACCACCATGGCGTGGAACAGGTGCACAGAATACGTATCGTCCTTACAACTCGAAAGGTGAACGTCCAGCATCTGTTTCGAGTAGCGGTCGCGCGTGAGTTGTGAGTGACCGCTGAGAACAGATGCTGGACGTTCTCCTGGCAGATGGGAGATACAGCGCAGCATTTCGGGGATCGTATCGACCATCCACGCTAGGAGCTGCATCCACACCACCTCCTTTTCATTGTGCTCGAAGTGGTGGGTGCTTCAACCCTTCATCGCTTTTCCCACACCCTGGCTGGAGCCCCGCACAGCCGAATGTACCGTCCTCGGCAGAGGCGGCAGCGACTGACAACTGCTCGAGACAGAAACGCCTGGATCTCCAGGCGGCCTTGCTTGCTGCAGTCGTAAACGTCTTCTCCGCGACGCTGGTACTGTAGTCATCGTGGTCGCTGGCAGGTTGGTCACACTGCTGCTGTCGCTCGCTGCAGCGCCCTCCATGCGTCGTGTTGTCCTTCCGTTGCGTTTTAAGTAAGGTATGTTGAGACTATGCTGCGCGATCTCCTCGAGCCCGAGAAGATACTAGTGATCACATCCTGCTATCGACACAGTCTGAAGTTTGCCGCTCACGGCCACGATCGATGACCGATTGTCGTCAGCTGTTCAAGAATGGCACCCTCGCCATCTTCTGTGTAGACAGGATTAATTTGAGGAACGGGTCGGCTACACGAATCGTTGAATGCACTCGAAACGTCCACGCCCTTTGCGAGCAGCAACTCGGCGATCTCGAGCAGGGCCGCGCCGCCGTCGCGCAGCATGTACGCGAGCGGCGTGCGGCCGACGAGGTCCAAGAAGCGCACGTCTGCGCCTCCTTCGAGCAGCGCGCGCACGAAGTGCACGTGACCCTGCTCACACGCCAGCTGCAGCGCCGTCGCGCCGATGCCGTCCGTGCAGTCCACGGACTCGCCGCACGCGAGCAGCTCCTCTACACACGCGAGGTGGCCGTCCCCACGCCACCATCTGGAGCTCCGTGACTCATCGGCGAGCAAGGGGGCGAGAAGCTGGCCTTTCGGTACCGGTGCGATGCGTTCCAACTCGCACCAGAGACCGACGCCTGTCAAAGTGGAAAGGCGGCGAACAGCTCAGCAATCATCAACCCCTTATTAGGCTCTTAATTACTGTATTTAGGCAGTTATCGGTCGTTTTGCGTTGTATTTGGGGGTGGTAATCGGGGTGGATCAGTCATCCACAGACGTGAGACCCTCGCGGCGGCCCTCGCCCGCGTACTGGAGCGCCGTGCGGTCGCGCGCGTCCGCGGCGCTTCCATCCGCGCCGGCGGCTAGCAGCGTCACCGCCGCGTCTTCCTGGCCGGCGCGCGCAAACTCCATGAGCGGCGTGACGCCGTCGCGGTCCACCGCGTCCACGTTGGCGCCCGCGGCCACCAGTCTCGCTGTCATGGCCGCGTCGTGGCCCGAGAGGAAGAGCGCCGTGCCGCCGCCGCTGTGCGCCTGGTCCACGTCCGCGCCCGCCGCGAGCAGCGCGTCCACGACGTCCGCGTGGCCGTGGAGCACCGCGGCCATGAGCGGCGTCGCGCCCTGCGCGTCGGCGGCGTTCGGGTCCGCGCGCGCGTGCAGCAGGCGCGCGACCACGTGCGTGTGGCCCGCAGTCGCCGCCGCCAGGAGCGCTGTGGTGCGCTGGGCGTCTGCCTGGTCCACGTCCGCACCCGCGGCCAGCAGCTCCGCGACCGCGTCGGCGTGGCCCGCGTGGCTGGCCAGCAGCAGCGCCGTCGCGCCGCACGCGTCCTCGCCGTCCACGGCGGCGCCCGCGGCCAGCAGCGCGCGCACGACGGCGTTGTGGCCGTGCTGCGCCGCCAGCAGCAGCGCCGAGCCGTCTGTGCTGCAGCTGTGGACGTTGGCGCCCGCCACGAGCAGGCGCTGGACGACGTCCGCGTGGCCCGAGGCGCTGGCGAGCACGAGCGCGAGACTGCCGCCCTGCTCGTCGTCGCGCAGCGAGGCGCCGCCCGTGAGCAGCGCATCGACCACCGCGGCGTGGCCCTGGTGGGCCGCCAGCCAGAGCGCACTCGCGCCTTGCTCGTCGCGGTGGTCGACGTCCGCGCCGTGCGCGAGCAGCGCGGCCACGACCTCGGCGTGGCCCTCGGTCGCCGCCAGCGTCAGCGCTGTGTCGCCGCCGGTCGCGACCATGAAACTCACGTCGGCGCCGCGCGCGAGCAGCGCCCGCACTTGTTCCAGGTCGCCGTCCACCGCAGCGTCCACGAGGTCGCGCGCATCGTCGTCGTCGTCCATGTCAGGAGGTGCAAGGCGGAGCAGAGTGCGCGAATGGGAGATTGGGATTGTGGTCGGCGCTCAAACAGCCTCGTTGAGCGTTTGACGAGCCGAGTCACACACATATCACTGGCGAGATCGCGCGTAAGCGTGATTACGACCCGGTACCAGCAGATGCCTGCGATTGTCTACTCGACCACACCCCACCACGCCGTGCGCGCTGGACGTTGATATTCACGCGTGTACACCGACCTGTTTCCTCTGCTCAACACTATTGTTTATCTCTTCTCCCATGGCTTGGCGGGAGCGGCGGCCACGGCGACGCCCCCGGCCGCGGCAGCGACCGACTGCTCCTCGCTCAGCAACTTGGCCGCGTCGTCCGAGACGCGCTCCTCGATCTGCTGGATGCCGGGCACTGGCTCGCCCTTCTTGATCATCTCCATGACCTCCGTGAAGGACTTGGGGTACGGAGGTTCCGTGTTGTTGGGGCTCGGGGCCGCGTCTTCGGAAGCCGAGACGCCGACTGGCACGGGCGCCTTCTCCTCTTCGTCGTCGTGGACAACACCGCCGGTACCAATAATGGACGCGATCTGGGCGTCGGCAGATTCCACCACCGCCGCAGCAGGCGCTGAAACGACCGCCTTGCTCTCTTCGATCGTCTTGGCTGTCTTCTGCTCCAGACGAGAGAAGAACGCCTGGAGATCCGTGTCGGCCTTGCTGGTCGTCGCTGTCGTGAACTTCTTCTCCACGACGCTGGCAGTCGATGTGGTCGCTGACACGTCAGTCGTGCTGCTACTGTCGTTCGCGGCGGCGTCCTTTCCAGCGTCCTTTTTGTCCTTCTGTTGCGCATAGAACTTGTCGAGGCTCTGCTGCGCGATCTCCTCGAGCGCGAGGATATCGTCCGATCCTGCTTTCGACACAGCCTGAAGCGCCTTCAGCAGCGCTCGAAGAATCGCAAGGTGCTCGTCAAATTCGCCGTTCGATCGGTCAAGCAGGTGCCACCGCCACTCCATATTGAGCCCCGTCGACTCGAAACCGATCGACTTGAGCAACTCGTCGTGGTGCTGCGTGAACAACAAGCGAGAGCTATTAGCTTCTATCATAGTGGCTGTGCCACTTTGTGCTACTCCAAAACGAACCTTGAGCGGCTCAATCTTCTGCTTGAAGTTGGCATTCGCAGGAGCGATGCGGCGATAGCGCGGCACGTCCGGGTTCTACATACGCGGCGCAGATTAGAGAGAGGCTTCTTCATCTCGGATAGCCATTCAAGTCGCACGACTTACCTCAACCAGGTTCTTGACATACATGATCAGGATTCCTGACGCAAGCTTGAGCTGCTCGGTCGTGTTCTACTCAAACCACAAACGCCCGGGTTAGTCGCTCAGCATATTTTGCTTCCACGCACACAGTCAAACGCACCTCCTGGCGGAACTTCTTCAGAGCAGCTTGCATGCGCTGCGCCGACGTCTCCTTGACCACAGCGGGCTCAGGCGTAGCGACCGCCGCCACCGTCGCCGAGCCTGTCAGCGGCAGACTCTGCTGAATCGCATTCGCACTACTGTTGGTCGCACTGCTGCTGCTGCCACTGGCACTCAACGAGCCAGCGGCGCTGGCAGTCGCGACGGCGCTGCTCGCGCCTGCCACGAGCAACGCCTTGAGCGTTGACACCTCGGCCTTGAGCTCCGCAATCGCCTGCACAGTTGCCTACACGCGCGTGGAACAAAATCTCATATCTCAGCAACGCGTTGCGTTCTGAAGAACACAATCGGTTCTTTGTTCCCACGAACCTGTTCGGCGATCGTGGAACTGATCTGCGCCCTCGAGGCTTTGCTCCGCGTGAGCTCGTCCTCCTTCGTGTCGATGGCCGCGCAGAGCTTGGTGAGCTCCTGCGTCTGCGTTTGTATGGCGCTGGAGACGTCCTGCAGACTGCTCAGCAGCGCCGTCTCGCTCTGCTTCTCGTTCGCGGTCGCCTCGGCCTCTTCCTCGTCGTTTTTGGCCGCCTCCAGCATGCGCCGCGACGAGTTCTGTGCACCAGCATATAACGTGAATGTCGGATCGGAAATGTGATCCCACGAGCGCGATAGAACGTACAAACCACGGGAAGTAGCCGGCGTGCAGCATATAGTTCCACAAAAACCCGAGCAGCGTCGCGGCGCCCACGACCGACGAGATCGTGAGCAGCACGCGCAGGTACGTGGGCATGCGGCGGCGGCGGACGAGCTGCTGCACGGGCCCCGCGGCGGCGGCCACCATCGGCGCGACCGCCGCCACGGCCTGCGCGGCCACGGGCGGCACCGGGCCCGCGACCACGTCCGGCTCGCTCTGGTACCGCTCGATGGCCTCCTGGATCTCGTCCTTGGTCATGCCCTTCTGCTCCAGGAAGCTCACGCGCTCCGAGAGCGGCGTGGCCTGCACGTTCGGGTGGCGCAGGAACTTGAGCCCGTTCTCCACCATCTCCGGACGCGCCATGGTAATAGCCGCAGAAGAGAGAATGATCCGCCAGAACTGCTCTCCGCAGAACGGTTCTGCGTTCCGCCGGGTTGAATTTCCGGTTCCCCCACACGTCGACGTGAGCAAAACGAGCGGAAGAGCAAAAAGCGGCACGTAAACCGTGAAATCGTACTTAGTGATAAATAACGTGTTTTTGAAAGCGTTTACGGTATTTTTCACTGAACTGAGTGGGAGTGGCCGGGCTATGTGCACCTGGCAGCTCCTAGTCTGACGAAGCCAAGTTGAGAGGTGTTCTTGTCCTGGCTGCGCTTCGGCGGAGACAGTGGACCCCACTGCGAACTAGAGCTATTCTCGAAGCGCGTCAGCACCCTGTCCGCAACATCTCCTTGATTACCGTAGTCAACAGCTCACCGCGCACACCTCATGGGACGGTGCTTCGGATCCATCCGAAAAGCTCGCTATTTCCAGCGTCTCCGCGAGGTGCATGGTGCAGAGTGGAACATCCACGAACGATGGGCATCAAATAGCCACTTCACCAAGTGCCTACGTCGCACCACCCGTACCCAAGACGCAACTGTGGGCGCTAGACGCATTCCGGGGGTTCTCTAGTCGCCGACAACCATGGTGGCCAAGTCCAGGTGGTCCGTCGTCAAGCTGCTGCTGTTGGTGCTCAATATCGCCTCGACCTCGCTGACGCTTTTCACGGGCCTGAGCGAAAACCCGGTACTGGTTATGCTCACAGGAAAATACGACCGCATCCGCGAGCGACTGCGCGACGGCTCGATCAACACCGACATCGCCGACGCGGACTACTTCCGCATCGACACGCTCGCTCCGCCTGCTTCGATCGCCGACTACACGTTCATCACAGCACCGCCTCGAAACCCCAGTACAATGGGGCTCAACCGCAGCGTCTGCACAAACATCAACACCAACACAGCGCCAGTGATGGCGAACTCGTACAACGACACGTGGGGGGTCGGCCCGCGTCGCGTCCAAGTGTACTACTACAGCATCTCGGCGCCGTACTGCAAAGTGGTGAACGTGAAGCCAGCATGGCGCGACAAGTGCATCGCTGACAACGGCAAGAACGCAACGCTCTGCCACCAGTACGTACTTGACAACTTTGACGCGTTGCTCAAGAACCGCAAGGTCCGGATGGGCGTGAACAACGACTTTGGCGGAAAAGGTGTGCCGTTCATGCGCTGCGTCGGGCGCCCGCTCACACCGCTCGAGTTTCAGGCGGATCTGCTCGCGCATCAAACGTACTGGTCTGGTGGCACCTACCACGTCTCTATCCAGACTAGCGACTGTCGGGGGAAGCCGCTCGTGCGGTCAGACGATCTGGAGCACACGCTGTTCCAAATCGAGAACATGGACGAAGGCAACGTGAACGTGCAGGCGATGCCGCCCGGCGGGTGGTTCACCAAACTCGTCTCGGGGCTCTACAGCACCGTCACCCTATTTATGATTGCCCGCGGTGTCGTCCTCGCGCTATTCCACACGCGCATGGTGCGCTATCTTCCCAACGGTGTGCGCTTCAACAAGGATCGCAGGCTCATCAAGTACATGATGCCGTTCATGTCGGTGGGCATCGCCACGGCCGAGAACGAACGAGCCGTCATCACGTTCAAGGGATCGTTGCTTGTCGCGTCCGACATCTGGATGAACCACTGGCTATACATGTATGTCAGCATCCTCGACACGCTCGCGAACCTGCGCTTGGCGTACGTCACGTTGCAGGTCGGCACGTTCATGCTCAACAACAAGGTCACGTTCGGCAGCTACCTCTTCCTCGTGGGCGCGGTCACACGCATGACGTGGATCATCTGCTTCCTGCAAACGCTGGTGCGGTTCCTCCTCAAGTTTGGCGTGCGGTTCTTGCGTGCAACGCGGCTCATCCGCTCTACGACGCGCGAGCGACTCGAGTGGAATATCGACGGCGCTTCGATGTTCCTCACGTACAAGCTCTACAACATCATGCTGTGCATCCTGCTGTACACGCTACTGCAAGTCAAGGGTTCACCATCGTTCATGGTCCGCGCCGTGCCGTTTAAAGTGGGCGTTTTTGGTGGCATTCCCAAGATCGCCCAGTTCTGGACAAGTGAGATTGTGTGCGACTTTTCGTCGCTCATGGGCATCGTGCTCGTCGCAGGCCAAGTCATCGGATTCGGATTACTTCTCACCAAGTACAAGTACGTCGCCGACAACAGCATCATGCGACTCCTTCAAAAGCGCTACGTGGTCGCAGGTTGGGACGGGCTCATGGCGGCCAACATGCTGGGGCTAGACCCCACGGATCCAGAGTTCATCGTCGACGGCCGCGGTCGAACCAAGTTCTCGCTGGGTTCTCTGCTGCAGTTGCTGTATTTGTCCGGACCAAGCGGCTACACGCACCTCGCGGGTGACTACATCTTCCACGACGGCGGACTTTCGAAGGAGCCCATTAAGTTCAAATATCCCGTGGCGACTGCAGTATCAATGGGCCTGATCGTCAACTCCAAGTACGGATCCGTGTACAGCAAGGGTGTGGCTATGACATCAACCGACACAACGATCGCTCACACGCACGTTTCGCGCCGTCCGAATCCAACGATCACGAAAGACACGGATGACGCGCCGGCGCCGGCCGTGAAGACGAGCCTCTTCGAGCGCCACCTCCGCATCGTCACGGAAGGCTACCTGGGCAAGGTGCTGCTCGTGGACGACGACGACCCGGGGCGCGTGGTGACCAACAAAGAGACGGGTCTGCGCGAGTACGAAGTCACGGACGCGATCTCCACCATCGGCATCCTCGACATCAAGCACCTGCTGGGCAACGAAAAGAAGATCCGCGTCGAGTAGCACACACACACACACACCAAAACTCAGTTCTGATATATA
Source organism: Pythium rhizo-oryzae (assembly GCA_027475725.1). Lineage (NCBI taxonomy): Eukaryota > Oomycota > Peronosporomycetes > Pythiales > Pythiaceae > Pythium > Pythium rhizo-oryzae. Next base: position 10,424 of record JAMFLL010000618.1, on the reverse strand, counting down.
ATGTGCACCACCTTACTTTTGGAAAGTCCTTATTATGTGTGTTCACAATACCTTAGGCTCGGAAACCTCTTGGCGCGAAAACCGGCACGAGTCATCCAGAATGGAAAGGAAGTGTGGGGGAAAGATGGTGACGGTGGAGATCTGCGGCATCGCCGTGGATTTCCCCTTCCAGCCGTACGACTCGCAGCTCATCTACATGGAGAAGGTGCTGCTCTCGCTCACCTCCAAGCAGAACGCGATCCTCGAGAGCCCCACGGGCACCGGCAAGGTGCGCGCAAAACGAGCGTTCCCATGGGGTTTCGTTCCACTGGCGCTCATTGCGTTTGCTGTTTTGGGTCTCTGCAGACGCTGTGTCTGCTGTGCGCGACGCTGGCGTGGCGGCGCCACGTGAAGAAGACGCTGCCGGGCGCGTCGGTGCCGGCGACGGGCCATTCGCTGGCGTACGAAGGCCACGGCGGCGGCGGCGTGGCCGGCGGCAGCGACGAGCCGCGCGACGAGCGCCTGCCGCGCATCATCTACTCGTCGCGCACGCACTCGCAGCTCAAGCAGGTCGTGCAGGAGCTCAAGAACACGGCGTACCACCCGACGGTCGCGGTGCTGGGCTCGCGCGAGCACCTCTGCGTGGACGACAAGATCTCGCAGCTGCGCGGCACGCGGCAGAACCTGGCGTGCCGCTCCGCGGTCAAGAACCGCAAGTAAGCGAGTGACGGTGGAGGTTGATAGGCGCATGGTGGTGGGAGTTCACGGCAACTGATGCGGACATTTCTCCCTCCAGGTGCTCGTACAAGCAGGGCTTTGATGCTGTCAAGGGCCGCAAAATGAACCTCCCGATTCTCGATATCGAGGAACTCGTGGACAAGATGAAGGAAAAGAAAGTAAGTGGACGATGTATGTGCGAGTGTGCTGGTGGTTTATCGATTGCTAAAGCGGCTGCCTGTATCTGTGCGGCGTAGATCTGTCCATTCTTCTTGACGCGCACACTGTTGCCCGACGCCGACATTCTCTTCGTGCCGTACAATTACCTGATTGACCCGATCGCGCGCAAGGCGATCGGTATCTCGCTCGAAAACGCAGTCCTGATATTTGACGAGGCGCACAACGTCGAGTCAGTTGCGAGTGAGGCCGCATCGTACGCGGTCTCCTCGAGTGATCTAAGCGGATGCATTGCGGAAGTACAACAGTTCATTCAGGCGCTGCGGGAAGGTCGCATCAACCTTCCACCATCGAGCGCTCTATCACTGGAGGTGCGTATCCCACACTGCGGTCAAGCAGCGCTGCCCACTCACCATGATATGCGTCCAGTCGGCAGAAACGTTAAAAGCGTTGCTTCTCGAAATCGAGAAAGGCCTCAACTCGTTTCCACTTTCATCCTCTGGCGGCTACACCAAGGTAGTGCTCGTTCTTGTGCTTCCACTGAACTCATCATGGATCTGGCGAAAACTGATCCTTGTGGTGCAATCTCGCAGCCTGGAGCGTACATCTTCGAGTTTTTCCAGCAGTTTAACGTCAACTTCGACACGTGTCCACTTGTGCTAAGCATCGTGGAGGAGATCATCGAACTGATGAATGAGGGAAACGACCAGCGCACCGCTGCCTCGAAGCTAGACGCTCTCCTTTCGTTTCTAGGAACAATCTTTCGAAACAAAGAGAAGCACCTCCAGGTGCGTTGCCCTGCCCGACCCTTATATGATACAGAGGACACTGACATCAGTCCTAAATTCAGGCCGCGAGGAATTATCGCGTACATATCCAAGAGACTTACGATCGGTACGTAAACACGTCCCAGTGCGCACGATGATCGTCGTATTCATGCTGCCTCGATCCTCGTAGAAACGCGAACTCCTCCCGCGCGTTTGGGAGTAAAAGCGGGCGCAAGGTCCGAGTGTTCAATTACTGGTGCTTCCACCCCGGGGTATCCTTTGAGGAAATCGCCACGAATGATGTGTACAATGTGATTTTGACGAGGTGAGTCGAAGGTTCTTGCTACCCTCGTTTGAAGCATGAAAGACTGAATTTGGTCCGTCTCGCAGTGGCACGCTCTCTCCGCTGGAGACAACGATCAAGGAGCTCGGCATCCAGTTTCCTGTGCGGCTGGAGAATAGCCATGTTATTGATGCAAGTCAGGTCTGGGTTGGAGTCGTTGGAAAAGGTGTTACGGGAAAGCGACTCAACTCGAGCTACAACAGTCGGTCAACAGACGAGTATCTGATTGAACTGGGCAACACCATCGTCAACTTCGCTCGCTTGGTTCCCAACGGCCTCCTCGTCTTCTTCCCCTCGTATGGGATTCTGGAAGAAAGTATCGAGCGATGGCGAAAGCCTACCACAAACGAGTCACCTGCTGCTATTTGGGACCGACTAATGCAACTCAAGGAAATTTTTGTCGAGCCACGAGGAAGACTTGAATTCAAGACAGTGGTGGATGAGTATCACGAAACTATCAAGCATAATCCCTCGGGAGCGGTATTTTTCGCGGTCTGTCGTGGAAAGGTGCGTAGCAAACACAAATGAGTAGATGAAAGAGGTGTGACTGACCACGAGTTGCAGGTGTCTGAAGGTATCGACTTTTCCAACGAAAAAGGACGCGCGGTTGTAATCACTGGGCTACCATTTCCTCCGACAAAGGATCCGAAGATTGTCCTTAAAAAGGGCATACTCGACGAAGCCGTTGTACCTCCAGGGGAGCTGGTAAGGAAGTATGATCTTGCTATAACTAATCCAAGACACTAACTTTTGTTGCACGGATCAGAAACTCACCGGCAACAACTGGTATATCCAGCAAGCGTCCCGTGCGGTGAACCAGGCAATTGGACGAGTCATTCGCCATCGCCATGACTATGGCGCCATCATTCTGTGTGACGAGCGGTTTGGTCTCCAGCAACAACAGAAGTGCTTATCGAAATGGCTGCAGCCATACTGTCGAACCCTCCAAACCTACGGTAAGATGCACATGGCCGGATACGTGGGTTGCTTCGTAACTGATATGTTTCCTTATGTAAGGGGAGGCCCACATCGGACTTCTTCGGTTCTTCAAGTCCAATCAATCTGCTGGAGCTTCGAATTCTCTGAAGCAAGCCCTTGTGGTGCCAGTGAAAAAGCTGGATCCCGAGTTGGCTCCACCAATGCCAGCACGTGCTCTGCAATCTTCTACGTCCTTTCCTCGCGACCAAACTACCGAAACATCACGGCCTCCGGTTGAGCGTGGTGATCCGAGCATCGTAACTACAGCTATTGGAGATGGTCAATCGTACGTTGACCCCCAACTCCTGCGGAAGCAGTTTTCGGGCGTCTCCGCGCAAAAGACGGCAGTGATGAGCTCGTCCATACCAGCGCGCACCGCGCCGCCCCCACTTCGAGAAGACAACACAAGCGCGTCACGAAAGAGGGGCTTGGGGGCAGTTTTTTCGTCATCACGCACTGCTATGGTCCAGGCTACGTCTTCAATATCTCGACCATTCGTGCCGCCCAGACAAGTGAATCGGGTTGATCAGCATGCCACAGTCGATCTCACCCAGGAAGAGGATATTAACGATGAGCTACCTAGAGTCGAATACAAGAGTAGCCCGGAAGCGCCCATCAGTACTCTCACCAAGTTTCCTGCTATAGCTCGGCGTGTATTGTCTCAGCCAGAAGTTGCGCGGCTTTACGCCATTATTCGAAGCCTCCAGGCCGGTACGGACATCCAGAGCTCACTCTCAGAAATGTGCGAGTTGCTCCGCCCACCAGAGCGTCGTGAGTTGTTGGAGATAATGCCCCAAGTCCTGAGCTCGCCAATTCGTGAAAAGTTCGTGGAACAAGCGAACTCGTGCGGCCTCAACGTGTCTATCTCACCGCAAGCCCACGATGGAGGTGCCTCTGGAAGCGGACAGAATGGACCAGCGACGTCAGGAACATCGACTAGGGCTGACTCGGGTATTACCAGCTTCTTCGAGCGATTGCAGCAAAACAAGCGACGCAAGCAACAGTCCGCCCAGCGCACAGCAGCTGTGGTCAAAGATCCACAGTGCTTCGTGTGCTACGAGATCACTCGCAAGGCCTACGCGGCCAAGTGTGGTCACATTTGCTGTCGTCCGTGTTGGCAAAAGGTGAGATTGGATATTGTTGACTGCAGGAGTGGGCGGGGCAGGGATCTTATCCAATGTTTGTTGTTTCAGATGGAGAGCGACGGCTTCAGCTCATGTCCGATATGCAAAACCCCATTCCAGTTGGACGAGCTTAGTCTGATTCGTGCTGCAGCGTCTCGGGATATCGATAAGACGGAATAGAATGCCCGTGTGTCTCCCTGTCTCGGTTACTATGCGGTCAACGAGCTGGTGCGAATGAAGCCTGTACTTGATCATGATCTTCGACTGCCCACAGAAACGTGTCAAGAGTATCACAATCCCACAGCGACAAGTATGCAATGTAGAGTGTAGGGTATGTGCGATCTCATGTGGTCATGCTGATCAAAAATTGCGATGCTGCTGTGCAAGCAAGGGTGTGGCGTGTACATCAGAGTCAAGCAACACGCGCGGAACGGTACTTATTCGCTTCTGCTCATCCATGTCTCCCGCTCTTGATGGAATTCGATTTGAGTGCATTGGGCAGCGCATGTGCGGCCTTTTGTGCGCATCACGCTCGACTGGTTTTGTCGCAGAACAATCGCATGATCTTGTCGGATAAGTCGAGGTCTCTGCAAGAGTTGCAAGAGCGAGACGCCCCTGGGTAACGAAGCAGAAACTCCTGTCTGCTCTGAAGGTACGCCAGGTTCTTTGTGTTCCTCGCGAGTTCCGCCAGCTCTACCGGCCACCTCTGCGGTCGTCAGGTAAATGCAGTTTTGGCGTCGGATCTCCCCTTCCCCCTGCCGACGGCAGCTTCGGAGCAGTGGCGCTTTGTCCGAATGGTCGACCCCATTCGCTGTTGAAGTCGGTTTCACTGGTCGGAAACGGCCGTAGAAAGCGCGGAAAGATCCTTCAACATGACGGCATGCGCGATATGAAACCGGGGCGGTTGAAGCCATATATAGCGGAATCGGCGTGCCGTGAAAGGGTGCTGCTTCTTCCAAGAGGCGGCGACTTGCTTACGCCGGACAAGACGTGGGCTCAGGAGAGATGGTTATGCTGGGGCCCCTGGGTGTAGGTGACTGAACGCCGAGCGTTGCGGCACCGGCTTCGGAAAGTAACGTTGAGAAGAACGCGACCAACGCCGGCGAGTGGTTTCAGTCAAACCGTTTGGGTTTTGGTTTCTGCAGCAAAGGGAGGGAGCTTGGTTCGGTTGTGTGCGACCCAGAGAGCTCGCCAAGCGCCGCAGCGAAGGGGCTGCGCCGGAAGAACGGGCGGTGGTCGAAGAGTCAAAGTGCGATTTGCAGCCCGTCGTGTACAGCCCCACGCGACAGTGCCCCCACGAAGATCGAAGACAGCATCTCCCACCTCAGCGATATCCACATCTCCGTCACTCCCCAAAACCAGAGGCTCGTTCACCTGCACGGGTACAGCTCGTCTCTGACTGCTCTTCGTCGACTGCAGCTTCACTCAACAGACGCGACCGCCACATAGCTTCAACCATGTTCTTCTCTGGCGGATACGTCGAGAATGACCGCCAGCGCGTGCCGCAGTGCTCCAGCGAGGAGAACGACATCCTTCGCGAGCTGCTGCTTGAGGGTGACTTTGCGTCGCCTCGCTTACCGTCGAGCACGCGCCACCTCGCGCTCAACAAGCGACCGCACCACTTGGAGCTGTCGCTGCCGCAGATCTGCTTCGACTCGATGCACACTCCGCTTGGTCGTTTCCAATCCCCGCTGTCGCTCCAGTCCCGCTTCGGCAACAGCCTGAGCAGCACCAACAGCGCCAACTCTGGCCTGCAGCTGAACACACCCGGCTCGTCGTCGCTGCCGTCGTCTATCATGAACGCCATTATCTCTCCCCCTCGCGTATTTATTCAGGAGTTTGCGCGTCTTCCGCCGCCGTTCTTCAACGATGGCGTCTCCAACATGAACGAGACGGAGTCTCAGGAAGCGCGTCCCGTCAAGAGCGTCCCGCCGATCATTTCGTGTCTTCCCCCGCCGCCGCTTCCGATGCTTTCGATGCCGCCGCTCAAGAAGAAGAAGACCAACAACACTAGCTCGTCGGGTTCGTCGTCGCTCACATCGTCCACGTCGACTTCCTCCTCAGCTTCGGCCTCGTCTTCGACCAACAACTCGGATCGCAAGCAGATGCGCTGCTCGTACCCGGACTGCCCCAACTTGCGCCGATCGGCTGGCTTCTGCAACCGCCACAGCGGCAAAGTGTGCAGCGTCAACGGCTGCAACAAGTCGGCTCTCAGTCGCGGCAAGTGCCCAGAGCACGGCGGCGGCTCGCGCTGCAAGCGTGACGGCTGTGACAAGTTCGCGCAGACGCGCGGGCTCTGCAAGTCCCACGGAGGTGGCCGCCAGTGCAACGTCGCGGGCTGTGACAAGAACGCGCACCAGAACCGCCTCTGCCGGTCCCACGGTGGTGGCAAGCGCTGTGACTTCTACGGCTGCCCCAAGTGGGCCCAGCGGTCCGGCTACTGCTGTGCGCACACCAAGATGGGCCCGAACTCGCAGAACGGCCTCCCGTCGCTCCCGTCGGTCTCGCTGTCGTCGTCACTCATGGGCATGCCCGCGCCGATCCTGTCGCCGCCGCTCATGTCGCCGCACCGTCTCATGTCGATGCTGCCGTGAACACTTTGCGCGCTGCAAGATAGAGCCAACGTTAGAATGGGGTCCCCCGCGGACCTCTGGACGGCCTTGCCAATGGTGCAAGCCGTCGCAACGACCGATCCCGTCGTCCATCAAGAAGTCAACCTGTCCGCCGATGAAAGTTCCCCAACTGATGTCGGCGTGAGTAGAACATCCAAGCAAACACAAAACTAGTCGACCGCCCCATTATGTAATGTAGAATCTCGCAAGCGGACCTCCGCGCGCACATTAACAGTAAGAGAAGCCCAATCCAACGGAAGATTGCCTTTTTTCCTTCACGCATTCAGGTATCGTCCAGTTCTGATTGTGTGGTATCGGGGCATCGCTCGGTGGTCCGATTACACGGGCGTGATGACGCCGCGTTCGACGAGATCGGGCACTTCGGCCGCGAGCCACGGCGCAAGCTGTTCATTCACAGCGCACAAAGACACAACAGTGAGTCCGGCTGTAATCTTATGTGCGCAACAAGCGACTTACGCCGAGCGCCAGCGCGTGGGCGACGCCGAAGCGCGGCACGTTCTTCTGCCACAGCGGCGCGAAGTGGATGGTCAGGCAGATCTTGCCACCGCTGAACACGCACACCAGACGATCTGTTAGACGCAATCATGAAATCTACATGGGCCGCTTGGTCTCGTACCGGTACATCTTGGACGTTTTGCCCTCCAGCTCCGGGATGCACAGCTCCGGGTTCGAGACCGGATACGTCGCCGGGATCTGTCCACAGAGCACCATGCGTCAACCGTCATCGACGACGTAGCGTCAGTGTATCTATTTCCTGTGACGCACCTCGAACTCCAGGTCGAACTCGTAGCGCAGGCCGTTGTAGAAGGACCAGCACTTGCCCGTCCACCTGGCTCAACGCGTGGACCAACGTGAGTCCCCCGCGCGCCGCCAAGAGACGATGAACACATACAGACACAAAATACGCACCGCGTGCCGGCCTTGTTGGACGCGATCGTGAACCAGTCGTTGTCGGCCTCCTTGTTCATCTTGACATACTGCGGCGGGGTCCACCGTCAGAGGGAAAGAACAGAGACCGTGAGGTGGTGTCGCATCGGAGACTGTACCTGGATGAGCGCGAGGTACTCCTCCTTGAGGCGCTTGGTCCACTCCTCACCGTCGCGCGGGCCGGCGCGCGTCGTGAGCAGCGGGATCTTCTGCACCGTGCGCTTGGTGTTGTCGTCGATCGGCGCGTCCATTCTCGCTCGCTCTTGCTTCTCAAGTCTCGTGGTGCATTTTCGCGGGGGAAGAGAGACCTTGCCGTCCGTCTCGGATTGGCCAATATCGAGTGATGTTAGGAACCGATTCGTATCGACACACTGGTGAATCCCTAACGAGAAAGCAACACATCTGCGACGTGTGCAATGCTGGCCTGCTGGTGCTTCTCTCGGACCCGACCCCGCACAAGCGGCGCGTGGCCCAAGATGTTAGAAGGCCATCGGCGGCGCCCATCGCGACGCGAACTGCGTTTGTCTGCACGGATGCCACTCGGAGCATTCTGCAGCCGTCTCAAGTGTCGTGGTCGAATGCGGTACGATGCGAGGAGCAAAAGCCGCGCAGCCAGTTGGAGCGCCTCCAACTCAATCCATCGAAAAGTATGATCATAGTGGGCATCCAAACACATATCCACGCATTCATCGGTCATCCCATGCTTCACATGCAAAGAAGTGTGGTGCATTGTTTTGGTTGTTGGTTTGTGAACTACATTGCCGTGAGGGACTCGAGGGGCGTCCTACGCGGGATAGAAGATACGTGAGCCCTCATGCGCAGTGAAGATCCTCTACGCTGACGCGTTGCCGTTCGCCTTGGTCTTGGCACTCTCCTCGAGGAACGCCGACGCGTCCGTGAACGGCGCCCACTCCGTCAGCTCCTGCTGAATGCGCGTCGTAACGCCGGTGATCCCATCGCGCGTGGTTACGCCCAAGTACAAGTTGGTCGGGAGCGTCTTGTGACCGGCCGCACGGCCCGTCTTGGTGAGAGCCTCGACGATGGCTTGGGCGCCCTTGACGGGGTCGCCCATGGGGGTCTCTTCCGAGAACGCGGTGAAGAACGCGTCCTTCATCGGCTTGTAGTCGTCGATGTTCTTCTCAAACAGTTGGATGGACGAGAGCACGCTCGTACGGAAGAGATCCGGTGCGATGGTGGTGACGTCGATTCCGAACGGCGCGACTTCCATACGGAGCGCCTCCGTGAGACCGCCGACGGCAAACTTGGTGGCCGAGTAGATCCCCGTGGTTGGGTAGGCCATGCTGCCGGCAACCGATCCGATGTTGGCGACCGTGCCTGAACGCTGCGCGCGCATGTACGGCAGGACGGCTCGCGTGACGCGCAACAGCCCAAAGACGTTGGTGTTGAAGAGGTTCTGGATCTCGGTGGAGCTGGCCTCTTCGACGGCTCCGTTGGCCGAGTACCCTGCGTTGTTGACGAGGACGTCGATACGGCCGTAGAACGCGTGGGCCTGGGCGACGACGCTGGTGACGTTGTCGTCCGTGGCGGTGACGTCGAGCGCGAGGGCCTTGCAGCCGATCTGCTGGAGCTGGTCGAGCGCCTCGATCTTGCGCGCCGTGGCGATAACGAGGTCTCCGCGGTTGCGTGCGGCGGTGGCGATCTCCTTGCCGAAGCCGGAGGAGCATCCGGTGATGAGCCAGACCTTGTTGTCGGCGGACGGGGTGGAGGCGTTGGAGGGAGTGGTGGCGTTGGAGGGAGCCATGGTTGTCGGCGGAGGTGGAGGTGTTGGGTGGGGGGGGTGGGTTGGTTGTTGGGAGGCAAGTTGAAAAGTGAGTTCGAAACGATGCGGACTTGCCTGACGATTGAAGGTTGTTGGCGAATATCTTCTGCACTGTGGGAACGGGCTTTGACCGGCTTTCACTAGACGTGGCTCACCCGACCGCTCACCTGACATTGCTTATGAGCAGTTGGATATGACAAGAGCGGATGACGCTGAGAGTTGTCTCTGCATTGCATTCTTGCGGTCTTTCTCATCATTGGTCATGTTCACGCGATATATCGCCCCTCTTACTGATCTGAGATCAATGGCCGTTGGTTAGAGGTCTTGCAAGTTGGTGTTGATGACGAGCAGTTGATTAGAGGGATCCAATCCCGAGCCCCCCCCCCCCCCCCCCCGTCTCTAATCACTCACTTGTCCCTAACAGATATGATTACGTTTGACCCTCTAATCATCCGGCCGGCGCATAATCCAGTATGTCACTGGCTTTGTGGGGTGATGGGATGAGGGTGGGAAGTTCTCTATGACAAACCCCATGATTAGAGGGGCAGTCAACCATTCCTCAGCAGGATACATATAGTATGACGTAGCTCCACGTCGTTTATTCACTTCTATTATCCCCCGCAAGCCGATTGGAGGGACGAACGTAGCTCAATGCCCTCGAGGAGAGGATCTTCATCAACTCGAAACCAACACTGGCCTCTGCTCAATCGCCCCGCTTTGTTGCAAACTCTAAAAAATCTGTGCGATCGCACAGATTGTGAGACTCACCTGTGTCGTAGGCATGCCAGCACTCGGCCATGCTGCCAGAACACCAAAACACGAAGTTGTGTGCGATTACAAGGAGGTTGTCAATCACAATCACGAGAGCCACAAACCCGCATCGTTTCGAACTCACTTTTCAACTTGCCTCCCAACAACCAAACCCCCCCCCCCCCCCCCCCCCACACCCCCCCCCCCCCCCCCCACCCCCCCCCCCCCCACCCCCCCCCCCCCCCCCCC
>JAMFLL010000617.1:0-30674 GCA_027475725.1 Pythium rhizo-oryzae | reverse complement strand
GCGACGTGGGCCGCGAGCGCCGCGCAGTCCTCGTGGTCGCGCTTCTTCTTGCGGTCGAGCGCCTTGCGCGCCTTGCGGCGGTTCCGCGGCGAGTCCTCGCTGTCGCTGGCGTCGCTGTCGCTGTCCGAGGACGACGAGTCGTCGCTGCTGCTCGTGGCGTCTTCGCTACCCGAGTTCTCGTCGTCGAACACCACGGGGAACGCCACGGCGAGCGCGAGCAGCGCGCCGTAGACGCCCGCGCGCGCCTTGGCGGCGTCCGCCGCGCGGAAGCGCTTGCTCTGCGGCGGCTGGAAGAACGCCGACCAGCTCGGCGTCTCGTGCTCGGGCTTCGCCGCGGAATCCGCGACCACCAGCGACTGGAGCAGCCCGCGCAGCGCCTCGCGCTCGGCGCAGCGCGCCGACGAGGCCGCCACGCTCCAGCTGCCACGCGCGTCGTCGCACCAGCGCGTCGCCGCGCGCGCCACGCACGCGTGGACCTGCGCCAGATAAAACGCCTCGACGCCCGTGCGCTCGCTCGCGGCCTCGAAGCGGCGCGCGCGCACCACGCGGAGCTGCGCCACGCACTCGCCCGCGAGCGCCACCAGCGCGGCGCTGGTACTCGCGGCCTCCACGGCCGCCTGGAGCCGCGCGGCGTGCGCGTCCTCGCGCGCGAGCACCGCGTCGACCGCGTCGCTCGGGCCGTCCGCCAGCGCGCGCTCGACGTCCTCCTCGTTCAGCAGCGTGGCAGTCGCCGCCGCTGAGCGGCTGGCAGAGGAAGACGCCTCGGCGGTCTGCCACGCCGCGTGGCGCTGCTCGAGCTGCGCCGCGAGCTGTGCCACGCGGCCCGCGAGGTCGCGGCCCAGCGCCCCGCGGAGCGCCTGCTGCGGGAGCTTGGCGGCCGCGTCCTCGAGCGTCTGCTGCAGGAACGCGGCGTCGCGCCAGAAGCGCTCGCGCTGCGCGGGCGCCTGCGCCTGCCACTGCGCGAACAGCGTGGCGCCGAACGCGTCCACGAACGCGAGCGCCTTGGCCTCCGCGGCCGTCGTCGTCGTCGTCGCCGCCATATTCCCTTGTCCGCTTGCGAAGAGCTCCTAATGGTTGGCGGAAGGGCACTATGTGGGCTTATAATTCTTGCGAGTACCTCGTTCAAGTGACGACGGACAAAACCGGCTATTAAATATGAGGGAAGAGCTCCAAAACGTCTCGAGATCACACATAAAATGTGAGGGAGAAGATTGGAGATTGGCTCACTCGTCGCGGAGCTTCTTGGTCGTGCCGAGCAGGTGCTGGATCTCGACCACGGGCACGCTCGCGAGCGCATCGGTGACCACGTACTCGTACAGGCCCGTCTCCGGATTGGTCATGAGCGCGCCCGGGTTCTGCTCGTCCACGAGCAGCACCTTGCCCAAGTACCCGTCGCTCACGACGCGCACCGTGCGCTCGAAGATGCTCACGGCTACGGCGGTCGCGGCGGCCGCGGGCCGCGAGCTTTTCCGGGACGAAGAGGACGCCGCGACCACTTTGAGCTTCATGGTCATGGTCGTGGCGGTGCTGAGCCGGCGCAGCAGCGGACGGACGCGCGAGCGTGAGACCGAGGAGCCGCCCTCGCCGCGGCTCATGAATGAACCGCGGCGCGAGGACTCGAGGAGCCCGATCTCGGCGGCCATGGACGCTGGGTACCGGAACTCAACGGGCGCGCGCGTAAAGCCGCCGTGGTGGAAGATGTAGTCGCCCGCGAGGTGCACGAACGCGCTCGGGCCCGAGAGGTACAGCAGCTGCAGCAGCGCGCCGAGGCTGAAGCGCGCGTGCGGGTGGCCCGCGGCGTCCAGGCACGACGGGTCGTCCGGGTCGAGGCCGAGCGTGCCCGCGGCGAGCAGCCCGTCCCAGCCCGAGATGCCGTAGCGCTGCTGGAGCAGCCGAAGCAGCCCGTTGTCGGCCACGCGGCGGTACTTGGAGAAGAGGAAGAGCGCGCCGACGACGTGGCCGCACGCCGCGAGCGTCGCGAGCAGCGTGAGCAGGTCGCACACGATCTCGCTCTGCCAGAAGCGCGTGATGCGCGGCAGCCCGCCGTACGCGCCCACCTTGTACGGGTCGGCGCGCACCATGAAGCTCGGTGCCCCGCGCACGAGCACGAGCACGCCGAGGATCAGACAGAGCAGCGCGCCGTAGAGCTTGTAGGAGAGGAACATGGCGAGCCCGTCGATGTCCCACTCGAGCCGCGCGCGCGTGGCGGCGCTGATCACGCGCACAGCGCGCAGCACGCGCACGAAGAACTTGAACGCGACGCGCAGCAGCGTGTGCACGAGGCACATGATCCACGTGATCTTCATGATCGCGGCGCAGATGAACACGAAGCTCTCGAGCGTGATCTTCATGTTGAGCATCCACGTGCCGACCTGGAGCGTGAGGTACGTGAGCCGGATGTTGGCGAGCGCGTCGAGAATGCTCAGGTACATGTAGAGCCAGTGGTTCATCCAGACGTCCGAGGCCACGAGCAGCGAGCCCTTGAACGTGACCACGAGCCGCTTGTTGTCAGTTGCGTAGATGGCCGCCGGCATGAACGGCACGAGGTACTGGAGCACGCGGCGCTCGCGCGAGTAGCGCACGCCGTGCGGCAGGTACGGCACCGCGCGGTTGTGGAGCAGCGCGAGCATGAGCCCGCGCGCGATCATCAGCAGCGTCACGACGTTGTACATGTCCGTGATGACCGTTGTGAACCAGCCGGGCGGCGGCAGCGCGAGCACGACGTCGGCACCTTCGTCCACGCCATGCGCCTCGAAGAGCCCGAACTTGAGCGCAGCGTCGCGCGCGAGTGGCTCCGCGCGGCACTCGCTCGTCTGGATCATCACGTGGTTTGACGCGCCGGACCAATACCGCTGGTGCGCAAGCAGGTCGGCCTGGAACTCGAACGGCTCGTGCGGACGCGCGGCGCAGCGCAGCAGCGGCACGCCGCGCTCGCCAAAGTCATGCACGACGCCCACCTGGATGTGGCGGTCCTGCTGGAGCGCCTCGAAGTGGGCCAGCACCCACGAGTGGCACGCGTCGGCGCCGCCGTGCGTGGCAAGACACGCATCGCGCCACGCCGGGCGCACGTTGATCACTTGGCACTGCGGCGCCGAGATGCTGTACACAAACACCTGCACGCGGCGCGCGCCTTTGCCCCAAAAATCGTCGTACATGAGCGCCATCACGGGCGCTGTGTTCGAGTTGAGGTTGGTGCACACGCTGCGGTACTCGCCGATCGAGTCCGGGTCGCGCCGTGGCGCCGTGATGAGCCGGTACCGCTCGCCGATCTCCTCGAGCGGCGCGAGCTTGTGCGCGCGGAAGAGCTCGGTGGCCGCGATCTCGTAGTTGATCGAGCCGTCCATGAGCCGCTGCCGCAGGCCGTCGTAGCGACCCGTGAGCATCACCAGGATCGGGTTCTCGCGCAGCCCCGTGAAGAGCGTGAGCGCCGTCGAGCCGACGTTGAGCGCCACGAGCAGCGCGCGCAGCAGCCTCGAGCGCCACGGCCGGACGCGGCCGGCGCGTGCGCGCATCTCGACACACGATGCGCGCGACGAGTCCCACGCCGCCTGAAGCGAGCTAGATCGACGACGACGAACAGCGACGCGTGTTCACTGGTCGTTCATGAAGGCAAAAAGGGTAACGGCGCCGTGGGCGGCGTCGCCGACCGTCCGCCATTTTTAGTCGGCGACAGACAGTGGGTAGTGTCGCGAGTGTAGCCATGTCATGCACTCTATTTGAGCAACCTATCATCTTTCAATCAAGTGGGAGGTTGCTCAATCACGAATGAACCTTCTGATCGCAAGGTTTCATCAGTATGGCTTCAAAAATACCAGCGGCGCCCCTGCAGGTTCTGAAATGCGCGAGCTCCAACCGAACGAACGACGGAGCGCGATGGCGGACGCGCGCGGGCGCGACGACTTTGCGCAACGCGTGCGCGCGCTGCGCAAGCGGCTCGCGCTGGACTTCCAGCCGCTGCGCGACGCGCTCTCGCGCGGGCTCGACGTGCTCGTCGACGTGCGTGACTAACTCTTGTGGGCCCCGCGTCTGGACGATTTCACCTGTCACGCTCTCGTTTCCTTGTGCGCGTAGCCCGAGGCGGCGGTGCTCTGCACAGCGACCGTGGAGGCGCTGTGCGACGCGCTGTTCCACGTCGTAGTCAAGAACCTCCATGACGATGCCGCCGCGAGCCTCGCGCCGCTGGTCCGTGCCACTTGTGCGCCGCGACCGTGCTCTCTTACTCCTCTCACATCGCACGCTTTGGCTCTATACAGGACACCAAAGTGACGGTCTACCACCTCCACGTGGCGCTGCGCAGCCACGATGACCTGGCGCAGCTGCTCGCGGGCGTGGAGAGCGCCGCAGGGGTGCTCGAGTGTTTCCTCGACGACATGAGTTCGCGCGCGCTGTACGAGCGCCGCCTGTTATCCACCCGCGAGGCCAAGCACCTGCGACCACTTGCCGCCTCCACCTCCACCGACGCACTGCCGCGATCCTCGCTCGACGACGACGGACAACAGCAGGAGGAGGAGGAGCTCGCACTCCACGCGCGCACGCGCAGCGAGTGGCAGAAGCGCGAGGACGACCCGTTCTCGGACGTGGACTTCGCCACGGTGCTCAAGTGCGTCCACCCGGCGTGCACGCTCACGCACGGCGCGACGTTGCTGCTCAGCGCGCTTGTGCGCGAGCTGCTCAATGCCGTGTGCGACCACTGCGCGCTCGAGCGCGTGGCGCGCCGCGAGCCGCCCGAGCTGTTCGTCGAGGACGTCGCGGCGCCGCTCGCACGCGTGTTCCACGTCGGCGAGCTGGGCCGCGGCGTCGACCGCTCGGCACGCGACGCGCTCGAGCGCTTCCGGCTGCGCTCGCGCCAGGGCGGTACGGTGGCTCTAAAATGCCGCTTATTCGTCAGCGGCGCGGCCGCGCGCGCGAGTGCCGTGGTCCACGCACTGCCGCCGGTATCGAGGGACGCGCCGCTTGGCTCCGTGGTCGCGCAAATGTGCAAGGCGTGCCGCGTGGACGCGGCGACCCACGTGGCCGTGTACCGCGGCCACGCGGTGGACGCGGCCGCGACGGCGCGCGCGCTGGGCATGCCGGCCGCGGGCGCCGTGGTCTTCCTCGTGCGGGCGAGCTGGTGGGACCACACGCGCCGCAACGCCGCACGCCGCGGGCTGTTGCTCGGTGCAGCGCGCCGGCGCGGAGGCGGAGGGGCGGAGCGGTCTCCGCTGGCGGTGGAGCCTTTGACAAGGGCGCCCAAGGCCGTAGGCTTGAGCAAGCGAGCGGGCAACGTTCACGCCGCCAGCGCGTCACGGTTGCTTGGGGTGGGCGACAGAGAAGAGGGAAAACGACGAAGAAAAGGGGGAGAACCTGGCAACCGCGGCTGCAGCGACGGGGAGGACGGCGACTCGAGTGCCGACGACGAGGACGACGACGAAGACGCCGAGGTGCACCATGCGCACGACGACGAGCACGAAGACAGCCTCAGCCGGCTGCTCCGCCAGCGGCAACGCGACAACAACCACCACCACCACAACCGCCTGTACCAGAATCCTGCCCCTCCTGCAGCCGCAGCGGGGCCGCCGCGCCGCGAGCTGCTGGCGTCGATGGCGTCGCAGAGCGCGCAGCTCATGGACACGCTGGACGAGGCGTGGCTGGGCTTCGCGGGCATCTCCGCGAGCGTGCGGTCCATCCACGAGACCCTCCAGCGGCGCGCGGCGGAGGACGCGGCAGGGTGGAGAGGAGGAGCGGGAGGGGGAGCGGGAGGAGGAGGAGGAGGAGGAGGAGGAGGAGACTTGGCTGGCGACGGCGCGCTGGAGAAGGAGCTGCGCGCGCGCCTGGAGAAGACGGCGGAGCTCGCGCGGCAGACGCGCGCGGCGCACGAGCTCGTGGCGCAGCTGCTGGCGGATGCCGTGCGGCTCCAAAACCACGCACACGCCCCTCGGCGAAGATGAGACGAGCGGCGGCTGAGGACGCGAACGAAAGTGCGATCGAAGACATTCACTCTGCAAGATCCATTTTTTTTTTTGTTTTCGTTTTTTTTTGTGGTTTTCGGTTTTTTAGCTCCCACTTCCACGTTGAAGCATCCACCTGAAGTGCCAGATCCAAACGAAGAAAGAACGCGAAGAAGAAGCGGAAGAAGATAAAAAAAGAGAAAACGGGAAGACAAAGAAAATGCGGAGCGTTTGTCCCCTACAGTACGTATATCCCACACGGAAAGGGCGGCAGGATCAGTGTGGGTCCGCTTTTTCTCTTCCTTTCTTCCTTGTTCCGCCTTCCGTCGTTTCCGCACGTCCAGTGGCTGAGGCTCCACCGATGGGTGCGGCTCTCCTTTCTCCCCCTCCGTGTCGAGACCCACACCATCTCCCCGTGTGGCACCCTCCACTCGCAGAGCCATCATCATGGAGCATTCGCTGGGTTCACGGCTGTTTCACTCAGTGTATCGCACGAGCGCCCGTGTGGCCGCACCACGCTTTCTACGTCCATGTCACAGAACGATCGCCAGAGATCACGAGGCGTCATCATCACCCGACACCGCTCTGGTTCGCTCTGTGCATGTGTGTGTGTGTTGGAAGAGCAGGCCGGCCGGCGAGGATGAGGCGCCTCGCAAAGGGCGCGCAAAGGCCGTGGGACGTTGCAGCGGAGCCGAGGAAGCAGAGGGAAGGATCATCAACGGCTGGCTGGTCGCGAGATCTTGCGCGTTTTTGCGGCCCGTGCGCCATCCGCCCGCTCCTCCTCCGTCCAGTCTGCTCTCTTGTTTGACGTGCGCCCTCTGAACCAACTCGCGTGGTCCCCATGAGACAATGGTGCCAGAGCCCAGAGCCGCCGCTTCGGCTTGGCTGGCGACCACCCATCGAGAGATTGCGCGTGCCCACCCAGCTCATGTTGAAGCTGATCGGCTGAAACAAGAAAGGAAACACATAAAAAAAGAAAAGCGCACGGTCCATCCTCCTGTGACGTCACGTCCATCGCCGAGCCGGGAGGTGCCGCGAGATTCGTGCTGACCACAACGGCCCGTGTGTGTTTGTGTGGGCGTGTACGGTACAGTACCGGTACCGGTAGGACAGCAGCGGCGCCAGCCAGCTGGGAGCCGGCCAAAGAGCCCAGCGTTCACCCGCGCAAGTTGCGCGGGTGAACGCTGGATTTTCCCCGCGCGGAGAGCACGTACCCTACCACCACCCGCACTCACTCCAGGCAGCCACGCAGGATCCCCAGCCGCCAGCACGCTGCTCCGAGCGTTTTCCCGGTCTGGACACGGAACTGCACGCATCCTCATCCCATCCACACCCAGCGCGTGGATCGCTTCCTTTCTTGTTTGGTGTTTCTTCCCGCTT
Organism: Pythium rhizo-oryzae; assembly: GCA_027475725.1. Lineage (NCBI taxonomy): Eukaryota > Oomycota > Peronosporomycetes > Pythiales > Pythiaceae > Pythium > Pythium rhizo-oryzae. The sequence continues at coordinate 23,367 of JAMFLL010000617.1, read as the reverse complement.
TGCTGATCAAGCATCTGCGGAGAATTCAGAAGGCGCCGGCCCGTTTGCGTCCGCGCCATTGAGCAAGCCAACGCTGTCCGAGCGCGACACCATCACTACATGGCCCGTCCATGCGCAAGTGGTCTGGTCCCTCTTGAAGATGCAGAGAATGCGCGGGAAAAATCAGGTGGCGAAGTGTACAGTCAACAAAGGCCCGGGCTGGCGAGCCTGATTCATGAGTCGGCACTCGCCGATTCTATTACAGTCGGTCGGGATGACACAGTCTCCTCACGCAGGGATAGGGCTGGTCCGGGACTCTGCAGACTCCACTAGCCGCACCCAAGCCAGCCAGCTTGGCTCCGAAATCACGTCGACTGATGAGGGATGCAAGTGAACCCATTCCAGACTCTCGGAATCTGGTGGCCCGGAACGAACGCAGCCACCCAGGTGCAAGCCGCGAGCCTGATGAGTCCCGCTGGTACAGTATCTCTCATCCCAGGACCCAGGCTGGGTGGGCTGGTGTTCTCGCACATGGCTCCTCCTCTCCCGTCCACGGCGCATGGGGACTCAGTACCGTACCAGACTGGTACACCCAGTGGGTGGGTTGGTCACCCGCAGGTTTACAGGTCAGCCCATGTTTAGGTGTTGTACGTGCGGCTCACAGCGGACAAGCCACATGCACAGCCACCACGGGAAAGGATACGAGGGCACAAGGGCACGTGTGGGAGCAGGACGCGTGGCCGTCGAGTGTAGAGTCCAGCGGATTCGCTCCGTTGGCGCAACCTCAGGTTGCTGTTCATCCATAGACTCTCATCATGCTTGGCACAGAGATGTGATCCACGCCACTTTCCCAGTCGTGGTCACAAACGATTCATCAGCCATCGGCCGCCTGGCTGCGCAATGAAGAATGATGGTCGCTTTAGTTGCCCCACGCAGTTGTTCGATTGCAGGAATGCTCACTTCAAGTTCCGCGGCCATGGCTGGCTGCCACGTCAGCGATCGGTTGTCATCCGTTGGGGCTGGCGTAAAACGACTCCTGGGTTTGCTTGTGCCGGACTGGGCTTGGCCATGGCTCTCGCCCAACGAAAAAACATGGAGAAACTGCCTAAACATTGGTGCGCCGCCCTGCTCTCTGCGGCTGTGTCCTCTTTGTGCGTTCAACGGCATTACAATCGCTCGCTTCCAACGAGCAGACTACATTACCGGTACATGTGGAATGTGGGCTTAGAACCAGCCACCCACCAAGCTCTCTGGGATGTGTATGTACGATGCAGTCAGCCCTCCCAGGAATCTAACCCGTGCAGTTTGTCGTTGATAGCGCTTTCGATCTGGATGGATTCGACGTGCACGTGGCACACAGGCACACAGGCACGCACACTGTGCCACGCTTCGGTTTGGTGGCGTGGCATCACGATAATCTGGATAAATCCAGAGCAACAGCTCACACGTCCGGAGCGAGGATCAGCAGTGGCCGCCCCTCCGGAACTGATCGCTCCAAGTGCATCTATGTGGAGAACGCTGTACCTCAAGGAAGGGCTGAGCGTTGTTGGAAGGTTCTGCCAGAGCAGAACCTGAACTTCAAGCTCAAGCTGCCCGGGGGGGGTCCACTCGACGGGAGATGCATGGGGAAAGTCACCTCTGAAATCAAAGACCCATAGCCAGCGTTCTGCGCATTTTAGTGCAGAACCACACACCACACCGGCATTATCTCATCCAGAAGCGGGCATGGAGAAACGGCCGCTCGCACTTCGCACTTCAAACCGCCACTACTTGCCAAAAGTGTATGTACTCGCGATTGTACGTATCAGATAGCATCCAACTCTCCTGTACAGTAGAGTAGTACAGTACCGTACTGTGTACAGTGGCGCCCCCTTCTCTTCCTCAAGGGTGGAACTTCCGCGGGGTCCAGAAAACGGAGCCATTTCGACTGTACTGTACCCAATCTTGTTGAGATCGTCGCTCTTCGGGCCCGGCTTTGCCCGTGCGACATTCGTGGCGGTTTTCTGCACGGCGCGTTCAGCTGGGTTCAGTCGCGTACGTACAGTGGGCGCCTGGGTGACCGCGTCGTTGAAGCGGCGAGATGACTGGTGGTCGCTCGGTGCCACTTCAACGCGACTGGTGGATGCGGATGGGCAGCGGCTCCATCTCGCGCCAGATCCAGAGAACGTGGAAGTTCCAGATGCCCGAGGGAACAGAAAGAGAAGAGGAAACAGGTGGCTCCGCGCGCGCATCTCATGTCGAGTCAGCCTTCTTGAAAAGACACTGGCGTTACCTACAGCGGTACACGTACAATCGAACACGGCAAGGCCGGCGTCAGCAACAATCGGCGGCTGGGCACGGCACGCCCGCGGTGGCGACCGCAACGTCCAGCGGTGCACGGAACAAACAAACAAAAAAAAGGAAGAGAAAAGGCCGGCACGCACGTGGCGACGCCCAGGGCGAAACCATCCGTCCAGTTGGGTGGCCGATCTTCTATGCTCGAGCACGACGCTTCGACGGAACTGTACCATGGTACGTACGGTCTCCAGTCGTCAACGCCAAGTGGCGCTGGTCGCAGCATGGGACGGTGTGGCCACTTTCCCGGCCATCCCTGGAATCCTGCTGGATCCAGCAGATGCACACGCCCTCAGTGCGGCTAGGAGAACTCACTCTCTCGCTTTGCAAAGATACACAACCGTGCAACCTACCAATCCCGCACTGGACGCACGAACTTTCCTAGGATACCAACGCCACGCTGTGTTCTCGACCCAGGAAAGAGTGAGAGAGAGAGAGAGGTTGCCCTATCCTATCCTACCCCAGGCTCTGCACCTGCACTTCGCCTCTATCCTGCCTGCCCGGGCGCGTTCTCCCCAGAGATTCCATAGTCCCAGTGCTCCGTGCGCATCAGCACATTTTTTTCTCAGATAGGACCAAACTAGGAGTGCTGACCAGAACGCCCTCAAGCATGTGATCTTGCCGCGCTTCACGCGCCACGTGTTCCACGCGAACCTGCTTTGCTGTCCACATCGACCACTGCACTCAGGACAGCCACGACCCCTAGATTACATAGAGGCAGACCCTGGTGGATGCCCACGGCCTCGTGGTCACCACGGTGGTGGTGTGGCACAATCCGACCAGGGCATCAAACTGCATGTGTGGTCTGCCCGCCACTGTTGGGATGACCTGAGCGGGGCGGCTGGAGAGGGCGGGCAGGAGGTTACACCGGCAGCATCGCATGCCGAGACGTGATTAATCGAACTACAACTGGGCGACAGGCGGTTGGGCGACGGACCTCAAGTTGCCCAACGGTCCGCAGAATCTTCGCAGATGGGATGCCGCACGGTCGAGCTCGGATTGGCTGAGAAAGCTGAGGGCGAGGACGGAGGAACCACCTGCAGAACAAAAAAAAGGAACAGCGAAGACCAGCAGAAGAGGGGACAGGACGACGACGAGACGAAACAGGTTTACGCTGCTGGACACCACACGGTGTGAGCCACTCTGTACACTGTTCACTGAAGTCGAAACAGCACATCGCCGTGTGATGGCGATTGGCGGGTGCGCCTCACCCGCGAGTGCCAGCAAAATCTGGCCAGGAAATGCGCCAGCTTTTTAAAGCTCCGATCGAACCCACAGCGATCCCAACATTTTCTCACACCATAGCTACAACGGTCCCCTCTCATGTCAAAGAAAGCAACGAGTAAAATACGGGGGGGGGGGGTCGTTTGCTCTCCCTTCCCGAAAATATCGCAGCTTTCAATTATAAAAATGTCGAAAAGGTCATGGCGTTTCAGTCTGTGTCTGGTCGCTTTTTTTAGGAAGCTCGTCCCAGAAACCGCAGCCGAAATCTCCAAAATAAAACCCAGAGGATGCACAGAAACTCCGATTGTTCTTCCTTCCAGCCTGCTCGTATAGTTCCCAACCAGATTGCGCCTGGTTGGGGGTGGTCTGCAGGCGTGCCCATCTTGCGGAGGGCAGCCTGTATGGAGTGGCTGTCAAGAATCTCCATGGAAAGGGAAGTCTTGCCTCACCAGCGTGTGGTGACCTCGGTTCCATGAACCCTCTCCTCCGTGCGGAGATCCTGTCAACTGGCGTGAAGAGGATAGGATTTTCCCGCCAACAACGCTCTGACCTCAAAAAGAGGAAGCTGATGGACCGGCCCACCTGGGCGTGCGACCGACAGGCGTGATCCACACTTTGAAAGACAGAGCCGTTGATTGCGCGGCGCGCGAGCATGGGCGTATGAGGGCTAGGGTATGCGCGTGCTGACCAGCCTGCGACCAAGAACGCACGAATCATCCGTTTCCTTTCCAACTCAATCTCTTCGATTCTGTTCTAACGAGAATGATGGTTTTCGTCCGGCGCTGGCTCGTCTGGCGCCCTCTCGCAGGTTGACTTTGCCTTTTTTATGTCGGATCGGGTGGGAGGAGCGTCGAGGATCCAGAATCGAAGAGTGTCGCTTGGAGGCAGGCGGCGGATGAGATGCTGCAGCCAGGCCAGGCTGGCTGTGGAAACTTTACCTGTTTCTTTCTCTCTGAAGCTCCCCTTCCCCCGTGGCTTCCGTCAAGATGCACACCACCCGCTCAACTGACGCTTTGAGGAATCTGGGAGCCCAGGTGTTCTGAGTAGGTAGGACGCACCACCTTGCGCGTCCTGACCCATGACCTTGAGGCTGCGACGGTGACTGCCTTTTTTTCCTGTGATCTTTCCAGCGGGTGCCGCCTCTCTATTTTCTGCCAGCAACACCTTTTCCCTGATGCGCGAGCCGATGATCTGTCCAGGACAGGACAGTCCAACAGGGGCAAGGCGGCAGAGAGCGGCGGCTGCCACGGCACGGCCACTGGCACTGCCAGGTAGGCAACGCTGCCACGGAAAGGCAAGGAACGCGTGGCAAGCAGCAGCCGACTTGCCTTGTCGCTGGCCTGTGATGGATGCCTAGTGCGACCAGACGGGCCAGCGCCAAAAAGGTTCGCAACAGATCCTCCGCCTCCTCCCGCATACTGGCCCGTCGCTTGCACCCGACCCTCCTCCTCCCAGATCTGTCCCGCCTGTGTTCGATCGTCCGTCCCCCCCGCCCACCCTCCATGTAATATGCGGGGCCTCTGCCCATCACACGATCCAACGCCAACAAAACGTCGATGTCGCCAACACCACCCCGCCCCAGAACGGCGTGAGTTGCCCCGAACCAACGCCATTGAGCAATTCGCGTTCCCCAGCCCACACCAGTTAGCCGGAACCTTTCCACCCACAGTACTATGATGATGACCGCGGCGCCCGCCAACCTCCTGCAGTCCCCGAAGCTCGCGGCCGCCATGAACACACTCAGCGTCAAGCGCCCGAGCCTCTCGCCGCTCAAGCGCAAGCTCAGCGACGACGACGAGACGCCGTCGCCCACGTCGACGGACGAACTCCCCGAGGAGAGCAGCGTGATCTCACCCATGAAGAAGGTCAAGCTCTCGGCTGCCGACAAGTCCAGCAGCGACGAGAGCACGCCCACGAGCGCCACCTGGACGGGCGCGCTCGCGCTTGATGACGAGGAGGAGCCCATGGACGTGGACGCCGAGGCCACGGACGGCTCGGACGAGGCCTGCGCCAAGGTGCTCGCGGCCTACACGCCGATCGCCTGGGAGGGCGAACCGGCAGCTCCACTCGACCAGGAGGAGCTCGAGATCCTCGAGTTCTTCCTTTCGTGAACCTGCCTCCACTCCACCAAGCACGTTCCCCGACACTAGACGCCCACGTGTGCCACGCCAGTCCTGACTGGACTTCCTCCCAGTGCCACGTCCACCGGTGCCACTGCACACTCCAAGTGCTACTGCGGCCGCTCCGCGTCATCCACGAAGGATCAAGAGTGGCAAGCCCTGGCAAAGACACCTCACGAGGCAGCCGCATCCCGGCCATCCCCTCGAGATCATAGCTTAGAGACCTAGTACTCGCCAATATTTAGCATCTCCCCTCCCAACCCATAGAGTATTTAATCCGAAGCTTGAGCCCATTCACTCCAAACACGAGGGTTTCTCCCATACTGCGATGCACTACTACACAAACCACCGCAGAGCGGGCCGTCATTACGGATCAGAACGACCTGAGGTGGCCCTGATGGGCCACATGCCCACACTTGTCGCCACACAGCAGGTTACCCTCACGCCAGCGCGGTCGTGCTCTTGGCCGCACAGATTTCCGCAATCTCACGTAGAGAGATCCCACAGCCGTCTCTTCCGCCCAGTGGTGGCCATCGTCTGCTTTGTTGAGTCCAGGCTGTACGACGGAGCCCACCGGCTTCAAGGTGTCCCACGAGGAGACCACCTCGCAACCACCTGCCGGCACCACTCATCCGGCCACCACAGACCCCACCCGCGTCCACGGCGAGGACGGCATCCACAGTGTGGCCGGCACGTGGCGCAATCCGCCCGTTGCCACCTGTGGACCACAGTGTGACCGGCCACCGCTTGATGGATTCACGTTGGTTCGTCGGCTGAGCGGGAGGACGACCGCGGCCAGCTGGTCCGGCAAGGGTGCCGAAACGTGATCCGCCGCGCCGAACGCTCTTCCGTGTGGGCGCCACTGGATCTCCGCGCCGCGCTCCGGATCTGACCACTTCAACATCCAGACGAGTCCAGAGTGGAACGAACAGAGAGAGTCTCATTTGGGCTGCATGTCTTTCTGTACAATCGCGGGAAACTGGACCTCTGGACGCTAGGAGGAGGAGCGCTCGGCAGCCACAGTTGCCGCGGAAGGCGCCGGGGACGAGGCGTCGTCTGCAGTGGCAGTGGTCGCCGTCGCCGCTGCGGGCGGCGCTGCTGCGGAGGCTGTCGCGGTCGGCGTCTTCTTCTTCGTCCGGTCGTCCCCCCAGTGGCCCAGCACGCACCCGAGCGCGCCGAAAAAGCCCTCGTGGTGGAAAAACTGCGCCTGCATGCGCGACTTGGACCAAAAGTCGATCGCGTACGCGAGCTGCCGGCTCGCGATCTCGTTGCGGCGCAAGAAGTTGCCGCAAAAGTAGATCCGCGGCGTGGCCACGCGCTGCGCGTTCAGGTACGCGAGCTGCCCGATGTTCTGCGTGAGCATGAACAGCAGCGCGCGCGCCATGTCCTCGTCCTGCACGCCGCCGCGCGGGTCCTGTTTCATGCCGACCTTGCCGAAGCTGCTCGCGACAGTCGACGACTTGAGGTGGAACTGCTCGTAGCCGCCGCGGCCGTAAATGTCGCCGACCGTCATGTCCACGGCGTTCGACTCGCCGCGCACGGTTGCGTCCATGGCCTCGTCAAAGGTCTCCAGCTTGGAGAGCGTCTTGCAGAGCCCCCAGAACGTGCCGCCGCCGAGACTCGTGCCCGACACGCGCTCGAACGCGTGCTCGCCGCTGACCTTGAGGATGCTCACGCCCGAGCCAATGTTCACGAGCAAGAACGGGTACAGCTCCTCGCGCGAGGGCGTGGGCAGGATCTTCTTGGTGGCCGTACCCAGCCCCTGCGTGTCCAGCACCACGTCCGTGAACGTGTAGCACTCGTCCGGCGCGAACCGCAGCACAAAGTTGAGCCCGCGGATGAGGCATTCCATCTCGTCCTCTTTGTCGATCTGGATGCCCAGCTTTTCCTCAAACATGCGCGAGAACTACAGTATGGATACGCAAGGAGCACGTCGTGTTAGATCCACCGGAATCTCGGACTTCCAGAAAGCACAGGCTCACCTTGAAGGCGCCACCGCCCGTGCACGGGATGCGCTTGATGTACCGGTGGAAGAACCGGTGGCGCACAAAGTCGGTGATGTCGTCCATCTTGGCGCTCGGGAAGCTGAGAAAGTGGAGCGTGCCGCCGAGCGCCGGCACCGCGAGCTCGAGCCGCTCGTCGCGGTGCGTCGTGCGCGCGCGGTCCGTGGAGTGGAGCGCCAGCACGTAGGCCTCGATGGCCGCGAGGCTGCCTTCCGTGCCGCGCGTCGCGCTCGTGGCGCGCGGCATCGCGGCGCGCGTGGTCGGCTGGAAGTACACGAGCTTGGACAGCGTGCCGCCGATGTCCATGCCGAAGTAGCGGCCATAGTCGTGCTCTTTCGCCGAGAGAATGTGCAGGTGGAAGCGCCGCAGCGTGCGCTTCCGCGCGATGATGAGCCCGGCGACGCAGGACGCGCCGAAGAGGAACACGCGCGTCCAGAAGACCTCGTCCGCGCGCCGCATGCTGGCGGCTCGTTCCGCTTCCAAAAGATGACGCCGCGTTCCCGGTTGAACCTTGTCACGTAGTGTGCACCACCTCATTTTACTCCTATTTCATAGTTTTTGTGTGGACCACGTGAATGTAGGACTCGCATCTCACATTGCGTGGTACACATCATTTGGATCGCGTTGTCGTTTTGTCATGGTCTCACCTGGTGATTGACGAGACCGTTTCAACGTGGCGTGGCACCCGGCCCGTGTCCCGGGTGGTGGGAACGTGGGACGCGGAGCCCCCCTGTCACTGGCCACGCCAACAGTGCTGGCCCAGCACCCGCCTTCCTTTCCCGTGCGCTCTGCGTCTTTCCTGGTCTTCTTTCCTGCCACGCGATCGCGACCGGCGGAGGAAAGTGCCACGCCCATGCCACTTGCGTGGGCGTCGCCGCTGGCGCACTGCGAGTGCCACCCCTGTCGCTTCCGCCGTGTCGCGTGGGGTGGGTCGACCGAGGGAAACAAAACTCAACCATCACAGATTCGATGGAGCGTTTCCATGCGTGTACAACGGCTCTTTGTGCGAACGACACAGAGTGAGACAGAGATGGGTCGGTCGGGAGACAGCGGCGGCCGAATTCTAATGCATCCCACGCCCTGCCAGCGTTGGTGCCGTTGGCGCCGAGGCCACCATCCTTCCAAATACGCAGCCAGAACCCACAAATGCGCTGGGCTGCTTTGCTGTGTGACACGCCATCCACCATCACGAGCGAGTCTCATCAGGAGATGGAAGGCGCGGCGGTCGCGAAACTTTCAGGTGCCGGTCGGATCACGAATCACCGTCCTGATGGATTGATACGGACAGGGTGGCGTATGGCGTCGGGAGGTCGCGTCACGGCCACGGTGGTGACGAAGAGCTTCAACGTGGCAGCGCAGAGGAGGGCAACTGCGTTGCGCCGCAACGGTTGCAGTCTGCAACCGTTGCGGCGGTGGTGGTCGCACTCGCCGGGTCCCGTGAGCTTTCTCCTCCTTTCCCATCGGCGAGCATCGTGCCAGGGCCATTCCAAGTCCTCACCCGGAGAGACTCCCCGGCGCATCGCGGCGCCATTCTTCACGAGCGAAGACCGCGCGGCATGCGAGTGCCTCGCGCGGAAATGTGCTCACGCAAGACACCAGCACGCATGCTCATGGACGACTAACCTGAAGCAATCGCCACACCACTAAGTCACTGCCATGGTCCACGCCGTACGTGTCGCTGCCGCCTTCGCAGGCCTTCTCGCCGCCGCGAGCTGCCTGCTCATGGTCGGAGCGTCATCCCCGCCATCGCTCGCTGCCACGAAGCCCTCGACTCCGCTAGTGGAGGATGCCGACGCAGTCGAGAAGGACCCGACGCCGGTGGAGGACGGCAGTGCCGCGTTACTTGACGACGGGAGCGGGGACGGCTCCACCTCGGGGAGTTTCTTTGCCAACAACAAGATCCGCATCCAGGACAGTCGCATCATGCTGACGGCCCGCGACCGCGCGCAACTCCTTCGCCACATCGCGCACGCGCTGGTCGCTGACCACAAGACGCACACGGCGGCCGCGGGCTCCACGACACTGGAGCCCCCCGCGACGCCGACGCCGCTCGTGTCGCTCTCGCGCGACGCCTTCTTGTACCTGAAGCCGCCACCGGCTGATCCCATCGCCCAAGCCGCCGGAACGACTGCCGCGACGGCGCTACCGGCCGTGCGCCTGGGCTGGCGCTACCCGCTCGCCGTGTGGTCCACGTACAAGACGTTCCTCACCACCGAGGGCTGCGACGTCCAGCGCGTCATCGGCGACTACTTTTACTGCTGAGGAGCTGCGACAGGCTGCTTGACCACTTTGGCTGCTTCGGCGCATGTTGGCTGGCGCTCTGTGTCCTCGTGGCATGAGCCCGTGGTTGGCTCGGTCCGGACCTGCTGGGCGCGCTGTGTATCCACATGGATATGTGACACCGCGCTAGGGCTCATCTGTCCTCTGATTGGTCAATACATCTTTAATAAGCCTTTTCATTGGTCGAAATGCGTTGTGGATCCGTTTCGAATCTGGTTCTTGCTCAAAACAAGCTCTTCCCCGCAGGATCGCACCCAGCGGCCCGAGGCGCCTTCGGGCCGCTCGTCTTCATTCACTCATTCGGCGACTTCTCGTCACACATTGATACCTCTTCCTCCCGCTTCCTCCTCCTCCACTCGTCCGCCATGCTCGCCCGTTCGTGCTCCCGTGTGCTGCGCGCCTCGGCCGCCTCCTCCGCCTCCACGCGCGTGCTCGCGCCACTGGCCGCCGCGTCCTCAGCGCCGACGCTCACGCCGACGCGCGCGCGCTCGACCTTCAAGCGCGTGGACCCGTCGCTCGTGGTCTTCGACAAGGACGGCACGCTGATCGACTTCAACCTCATGTGGGGCGGCTGGGTCGAGTCGCAGGCCTGGCGCGTGGAGATGACCACGGGCCTGCCCGTGCGCGAGAAGCTCTTCGACGCCATGGGCTACAACTGGATCCACCGGTCGATCCGCAGCAAGGGCGCGCTGTGCTGCACGCCCATGGGCGAGCTCTACAAGCTCGCGGTCAAGGTGCTCGTGGGCGAGGGCATGACCGCCGACAAGGCCGAGCAGATCATCAAGCAGTGCTGGAGCATGCCCGACCCGGTGACCACGAGCCGCCCACTCGGAGACCTCGCCGGGCTCTTCCGCACGATCAAGTCGATGGACATGAAGATCGCCGTGTGCACGACCGACGACCGCCAGGCCACGGTGGACACGCTCAAGCACCTGCAGCTCGACCACATGGTGGATGCGCTCGCATGCGGCGACGACGGCATTCCGGCCAAGCCCCACGCCGAGCAGATCTGGACGCTGTGCCAGCAGCTCGGCGTGCAGCCGCACAACACCATCATGGTCGGCGACACGCACACCGACATGATGCTCGGGCGCAACGCCGGCGTCGGGCTCTCGGTCGGTGTGCTGGGCGGCGCGTCGTCGCTGGAGGACCTCGCGCAGGACGCCGATGTGCTCGTGCCATCCGTCGACAAGCTCCCCAAGATCCTCTTCCAGTTTGGCCAGCAGGCCATCCGCCACGGCGACAGCGAATAGACCCAGACAATAGCAATTACCGAATACTTCTGCGAATAATGATGATACCGTAGTGCCATTGTCAAGGCTGCGTCTTGTGTCTTGCGTGATTATCTTGATTTGATTCACCCTGACAACCGAGGAGTGGAGCCGTGGCCCACATCGACCACAACAGCCGCGAGATTGTCTAGGCTGCCACGCAAGAACGATTCCTGCACCAGGTCAATCGCGATTCGCTGGTGGCCCTGTGGATCACTGCTCTGATGGCGCTTGTCGAGCAGGAATTGGGCTACATCGTGGTTCTCCATCGTGTCCCAAACACCATCGCTCGCGATAACGAGTCTACCGCCGTGGGAGACAACGTCGTGTAGGTCTAACGCGAATACAGACGGCTCAGCACTGACATATTTGCGTAGATGCCTGTCGCCGATGCTCCGAGAGACCGCGAGCTGCCCGACCACGCGCCAAAGTCCCTCGAACGCGACGAAACCCCCACTCGACTCGATGCGGCGACGCTCTTCCTCTTCGTTGGGCCAGTGATCTTGCGACAAAGGATAAATTTTGCCACCAGAGACGAAGAGGGCGCGTGAGTCACCCACGTTCGCGCTTAAGAGGCGTCCTTGGGCTTCAAAATGCACGACAAGCGTGAGTGTGCAGCCGGAAAAGTCGGGCGCGTCTTGTACCAAACTGTCGACGAAGCCTTTGTGAAGCTCGAGAAACACTCGCCGCATCACCATACGCTCCTGCACGTGGCGCTCATCTGCAAAATACTTTGTGCGGTCAAGAGTCACCAAGCTGTCAACAAACGTCGTCGCGAGCCGAGCCCGCACGTAGTCAGCTGCTCCGGTGCCAAGATGCCCGTCAATGACGGCGTACATGGACAGATTCAACTGTTCGTCTCGATGAACCACAACGAAATCTTCCATGTACTTCTTCTTACCTTGGAGGAGTGCCATGCCAGCTCGATTTAGAGGCGCAGACGCGTTGGCGTATTTGCGCGTATCGGATCGGATTGCGGCACGCATACTCTCCTTGTCGTGGTCGCAAAAGTGAGTGCCGGCTGCTGCGTTATGCTTGCGCGCGACCAGGTGATGCTCACACGAAGCAATAGTTGAAAACTTGCGTTGGCAATGCGGGCACGAGAACTCAACCGGAAGATCGTACTTTTCGCGCACCATGAAGGCCATCTCTTGTTCTCGAGCCTTTTGGATCGCGAGGTACGATTCGTGGGTCTTCAGCTCGGCGAGAGTCGCAAACTGGCGTCCTGATTCGGAGCATACATACGGGCCTTTGAAGAACGCGTGGTCTAATGCCGCGCGCGCGGTGATACGTTGCGACGGGTTCCATTGGAGCAGCTTCCACATGAGATCCAAGCCCCATCGATTCCGTAGCCCTGTGTGCATCGGGTCACGCTCGACTATCGTCGTGTTGAACCGACCGAAGTGGCAACTGTCGCTGACAAGCGCGTGCTGTTTCCACAGCTTTTGTAGTTCGTGTGGCGATGGCTGGTAGATGCAGAACTCGTGTGTGAGCGCGTGGAGCAGATACGTCTTCAGTCTTGTCGCCTCATCCGAAACGCGGAGCTTGGCATCCAGCTTGGCACGAGCACGTGGCGAGATCATGAACACTTGAGGCGAACCGAGCACCATTTCCAGAAACACAACGCCAACCGACCACATGTCGTAGGCACGTGGGTTCGCGTAGTCGTAGGGTGCGCCGAACTCACTGAACAGCACCTCTGGCGCCTGATACTCTCTCGTTTCTTCGGCTTGAGTCGGTCCACGCTCGCCATAGAGATGACGAAACGTGTGATCATCCACGGCCGACCCGAAATCCGCAAGCTTGACGACAGGTGCAGTAAATGGGTGTGTGTCGTGACCCTCACCCCTATCGCTCTCGTGGTGGCGTTGGAGATGCACAAGGATGTTGGACGGCTTGATGTCTCGGTGGGTGATACCTCGGTCATGAAGTGCTGCTACGCCTTCGAGTAGCTGACGCATGATTTCTCGCAGCACGTCTTCTCCATGCGCGTCCACGCGCAGCTTATGCCAGAATGGTGACGCTTCTAAGAGCACGGCGGTGTGGGCGGACTCACGGCTTGCGTACAAATAATGGCGTAAAGAGATCCCTTCGTCGTAGAACACGAGCCATAGCTCGTGGGTTGGCGAGTGTGCATCTGAGATCGGTCTTCGCTGAGCGGATCCGTTATCATGTGGAATGCCACTCGCGGCTGACTGAGATCGTGACGTCCACCGAGACAATGCCGCCGAGTACGCTGCCGGATGTGCCGCCGAGAACGATTGGGGATTGTGGTGGGATCCTCTGGCACTGTCACTGCTGCTGCCGGTCCTTGCATCATCCTCCGATGTCGGCTGGCCAGGTACACCGCGGAAAAAGTATTCGACGAACCGCGCGACATGGGGCTCGTGCGCGAGTAGCCTGCCAAAGTGGGCCTCGCGAAGCCCCATCTCGACCATCATTTCCCCGTGCTCGACAAAAAGCCGCTTGAGAATGAACGACTCGTGGTTCGTCGCGTCGCTGGTACTTGGTGGCGCGTCCGACTCCAGACGACGACGCGTCGCGCGCCACACTTCACCGTGGGCTCCCGCGGCAAACTTCTTCCGCAGCCGGTAGTTGCTGTTCACGTAGATGAGATCAATATCCTCCAGCAGACACTAGACATACGTACCCACATCAGTATACAACTACGTAAGTGACAGGAACAGCACAGATACGCGCAGCCTGCGCACTGTGACGCACCTGATACTCGAGCGACGGGCCCTCGGGGACCACTCCACGCGCGGTCTGCTCCTCCTCAGCGTCCTCGTCGTCGCCGTCTCCGTCATCGCCGCTGGAGCCAGTCGCGACCACGGGAAACGCGCCGCCACCGCTCGACACAGCCACCTCAACGACCGCGACCTGCCGGTGGCGCGCGTCGTCGTCCAGCACGACCACGGCGTTAGCGTTGGTCGCACTGCCAGCGGCGGAGAGGCGCTTGCGGCGCCGGCCGCGATGCGCCACGTGGTTGCACACGCCCAGCAGCGCTGTGCGCTCCACGAGCTCGTAGCCTTCGAGCACGGCGCCCGGCGCCCAGTCGCCCGTGGCCGGCGCCCCGCTTGGGGGAGAAGCCGCTGACGTTGGGGAGACGACCAGGGGCGCGGCACGTGCCAGCGCGGCGTCCGCGTCGACGTCGGTTTCCGTGGCACGGACAGAGGGGCAAGACATGAGCGCCATGGTGAGTGCCACGGCAGCGGCCGCGCGTGCCAGCGAGCGGAGGCGGCGGCGCATGGCGAGAGGTTGAAGTTGCCGTGGGGAAGTCGAGAAATGGAGGAAGATGTCGAGGGGGAACGTCGTCGACACGCCAATAAAACGCCAATGAAACGCCAATAGAACGCCAATAGAACGCCAATAGAACGTTGAGGGGGCAAAACCCCACCCTGCTGGTCAAAATTCGAGGGTGGCAATACGAGTCTACATCAAAACATGATATTTATATTCGTATCAAATATAAAATTCGAGCGAGGCAACAGGAAAGAACGTAGTGTCCATTTTATCCGAGGTCTTCCCGGGTCTCTCTACCTAGTTTCTCGTGGTCGTGCGAACCTCTTCGTGTGTATTATGTTGTGTACGTGTGTCGTCCTGCGCTAGCTGTCTCCCTTCCCTCGGGGGGTGTCAGTGCGCTGCTGTTGCTGTCGGTGCGGCCGGTGCCGGAGCCTTCGGTGGTGCTGCGACCGCTTCCTGGTCGTCCCGGTCTTCCTCATCGTCCTCGTCGCCCATGGCCTTGATCTCTACAAAGTCGGCCGAGAGGCGCACAGGCATTTTGCTGGACGGCGAGGCTGGGGGCATGGCCACGTCGATCGCGTCATCGTCGCTCAGCGTCATAGTCACGGCCGTGAGCGGCAGGAGCTGCAGCGAGGGCATCGCCGACGCGAGCGGCGACGGCAGCGGCGCCTGCAACGGGGACAGCGACTGCGTCGGCAGCTCGTCGGCGGGTAGCGACGCCAGCGACGCGCGCTCGCTCGCGGCCGCGTCGGTCACGGCTTCGTTCAGCGCCGGCAAAAAGTTCTCGTCCTGTTCGTAGCCCATGTTGTAGTACACCATGTACGTCTCGTGGGCCTTCTGCTGAATGATCGGGTTCCAGTGGGTCGTCATGGCTGTCCGCAGGTACGGCTTGATCACGTCGAACATGCCCTGCGCGAGCTTCTCGTACTCGTTCATGATGCGCACGCACGATGGCGAGTTCCAGCACGAGATCGCGCGCTCCGACACCTGGAACTGGGAACTCACCATGCACATCCCGAGTCGGCGCGCAAGTCGGCGCGAGATCGTGTTAAAGTCGCTCTCGGCCAGACAGTGCTCCAGTAGTTCCTCAAACTCGACGATAAACACGACTTCCTTGAACGAGTTGCCAACGGGCCAGTACTTGAGCAGGCCGCGCACGATCGGAGTAAAGAGCGAGTGGTCCTTGGACACATACTGGATCATACAGTACGCGAGCTGCTGGTGGTACGAGATGAACGCGGGCGTCGAGTGCAGTGGGATGAGCGCGCGCTCGAGCAGCGTGATGTGCTCCTCCTTGATCGGGCAGGCAAAGCCGTTGACGATACTGCCCAGAATTTCGAGTAGTTCGGCCACGCCGTGGTGGTTCGAAGTCTCATAAATATACTCGTAGAAAACGTTCGCGATCTCCTTGCGGATGGCCGAGCGCCGCTGCGTCAGTTTGTAGTACAACCGGTGGAGCACGCCCTTGAGCACCTGGCGCTCCTTGAACGACGGTGACTTGAACAGGTTCACGAGCTGTGCGACGAACCGCAGCGGGAAGAACTCTTTCCGCACGTGCTTCTCGAGCTTGTCAATGTGTTCGATAGCCTTGAGCAGCAGGTCGTAGCACGCCGAGAGCATGCCCCATGCCTGCTCTTCAGCCGTGTAGTCCGAGTACTTGTCCATGGGGTTCCCCTCCGTACCAATCCCGAGTCCTGCGTCTTCGTTGGCCGAGTCGTCCACGAAAATGTTGGGAGGCGCGTGGGATGTGGGCTTGGCGAACGACCGGAAAATGTAGCTGCCGATCATGTGGAGCAGCTCGATGTAGAGCTGCGGGTCGCCGAGGATCATGGGGAACGCGTCGCAGTAGCTGTTCAGGTCGAGCAGCGTGGTCAGCCGCTTCTCGTTGAGCTCAAACAGGTCGGTCGCGCCGCGGGCCTTGTCCTGCTTGGGGCGCGGCACGCAGAACGCCACTTTTTGCCGGAAGTAGTACGCGCGCTTGTACGGCAGCGCGTCCTCGAGCGCCGGTGTGTCAAAGAGCTTTTCGAGGTCGCCCTGCACGAGCAGCATGCGGCGGTCGGGCGTCGTGGGCATGGCCGCCGATGTGAGGCTGCTCATCCAGACGTTCAGGTCGGCGTCGCTCTTGGCCATGAGGTAGATCGGCCGGCAGCCCTGCGGATAAAGACGTCGCAAAGGCGAGCGTTTTAGTCAGTCGCAAGTAAGGTGCCGATGGACAATCGAGCATCTATCGTACCGGGTGGCAGATCTCAAAGCAGTTCTGCTTCTTGAAGCGCGAGGCGTCCACGGGTGTGATCTTGACACCCGCGAGCGGGATCACGCCGCGCGGGTACGTGTCTTCGCCCGACTGATTTTGTCACATAATTCCACAGTTCGTCAGCCGCGACTCCATGACGTTCGACTCCACTACAAGGTCCGTACCGTGCCCGAGACGTAGTAGAACAGCGAGTGGCCCTTGAGCACCATGAGTCGCTTCTTCCACGTCTTGAGGTGGTTCGCCTGCTTGATCAGCACGCCCGACTTGGAGATCGGCGCCTGGAAGTCCGCGAGGTAGTTCGCGCCCGGCTCGCCCGTCTGTGCTGGCGCGGCCGCGCCGTTCGCGGGCGTCGCGCCCGACGCGTTGAACGGGATGATCAGGCTCGGCCGCTTGGACAGAATGCTGCTCTGGCGGTCGTGGTCGTGGCCGTTCGCGGTCGCCGCATTGTTGCTGTTATTGCCGCCACTGTTCTGGCTGCTCTGCGCGAGCTTGTTGAACGACAAGTGGCCGCTGAACGAGTGGTGCTTCACGGCGCCGCGCATGCCGCCAAAGCTCGAGCCGCTCGCGTCCGTGGAGCCCGAGCCGCGGCGCGGCTCGTCGGCGTCCGCGTCCTGCTGGTTGTTGCTGCTATTGCTGCTGTTGTGGTGGCGGCCGCCCGAGAGCAGGCTGCGGAAGAAGCCGCGCTGCTCGCCGTTGCTCTTCATATTCGTCGAGGGAACCGTCGGCAGCGCCGTGTGCATGCAGGAGGAGGCGAGGGGAGCGGAGAGGAGAGGAGGCGGAGGGGAGCGGACCGTCGGCCAAATGTGGCTTCGATTCTGCGTACGTGCGACCGGAGAGAGTGGAGGACGAGGGGCCGGGAGGAGGAGGAGGAGGAGGAGGAGGAGGAGGAGGAGGTCCTGTGCTTTCCCTGCGCTCGGAGGTGGCGTGTGGCGTGCGCCGCGGTCGCTCGTTCGCGCTGGCGGCCGGGAGGAGCAGGAGGAGGATTGAGCGGAGCGGAGGGGAGCTCTCTCGCTTCGCTCAATTGTGTGGGAGAGCCCGGCGAATGATGCGGGAGATAGACGCGGTTTTTTGCGGGCCGCGTGGTGGGTTTGGTCCCGGTTGTTTTCGGGAGAGTGGAAATTTTTCGGAACCAAACGAATTTCGGAAATTTAGGGAATGGCGACCCACGACTGACTCCTTCGATAGACACCTTGCGGAGAACCTGAATCAAACTCTGTTGGTCGGATCAACATTTCCATCCTCTTTTTCTGAACCGATATCGGCATTACACTTCACAAGGTTCGCTACAGCAAGATCCACCCACAGCTGTTAGGTAATGGGGCCAAGAGACACCGACACGGGCACAAATGTTGTTACATCAGTACCCTGAGACCAACCAGATGCGTGGAAAACGCAGGTGCACGTCGCCAGTGGATCAGCTCCGGTGACCGGCCGTGGAAGGAAAACACTGGAAAACCCATCAGCACATGGCAGCGCTGGGCACAGCGGTCTGCAGCTGCGGAATGCCGTTCGCTGGGGGGCCGTTGAGTGGATATCAACCAGAGCGTCTAAACCACTTGTCGTCTGGAGAACAGTTCTCCCGCGGTCTCACGACGCTTCCAAGATAACTTGAGGTATTAGGTAACATTAGACTCGGTGTTGTTGCGTTGACGTTCTTGCGCCATGATGTTTGTTCCAGACGACGACGACAATCGACAGCCGAGCGACATGCGGAACGAAAACTCAGTCCGAGAACAAAACAAGCTTGAAGGACGCCAAAACCTTACTTGATTAGGTTAGTACTGGTGATCTTGTTCTGTGTTGGGGATTCTGTACCCATGTCAAGAGCTCCAAAGGTAGGCGTCACATGTCACAGATCACTCAGGGGGGTCCATTGTTGTGAGATGGCAAGTTCTTGGTTCTATAAATGCACCGGAGCCCACAGCACGCGATCACGCGCTCAATCTCTTCTTGTCTCGCACACGGCAGAAGAAGCCTGTGATGCCGCCAACGCCTGGACCAGCGTTCGCGGCCCCGCGCGCCGCCACCGCCGGGTCGTCGTCGGCGCTGAGCCCGCGCGCCGTGTGGCTCAGCTCGCTGCTCGTGCTGCTGCTCCACGTGGCCTACTGTGCCAACTACAGCTACGAGACGCAGCAGTACCTGCGGCAAGCGCGCGTAGAAGCCTCGTTACAGAACTACTTCTATCGCCTGGTCGGACTCGGCGCATTGGCGCCGCGCACCATCAGCTACACGCTCAGCGTCACCAGTAGCCTCATCGCTGCGTGGCACGGCGCGGGGCTCGTGCGCGCGCTGCGCGCGTCGCTGCGCTTCCGGCGCCTACTGCTCGATGTACCGGAAGAGAAGATCCTACATCGCCTCAAGACCAGAATCATCGGGCGACAGAGTGCAGAGACGGTGGATGCCGGTGGCGCGTCGAAGAATCCCAGTTTCCATCGGCGCTGGGTGGGCGCGCTCAAGGGTACCTTCGTCACATACCTCACGATGGACGGGGAGCGCTTCGAGACCGGCACCAACCTACGCAAGTCGCTCGAACTCGGCACGCAGATCAACTTGATGATTCGCATGAGCCGCCTGGTCGCGGAGCCGGAGCTCAACGACTTGATAGTCGCGGTGTTCACTGTCAACTGCTGGGCGACGCCACTGATTCGGTGGCACTTTCGCCACACGCGCGATCGTCTGCCCGGGCGACTGAATCGCCACATTGTCGGTATGATACTCGCGAGTTGCTTCACGGTCGCCGTCCCCGGCGTGATCTGGGGGTTCGTCACGCCGCTCATACCGGACCGCGCGTTGCGCTTTGAGAAACTCATGACCACGCGCGTGCGACTGCTGCTACGCCACGTCATGATCGGCAACTGGTCGCAAGTGGTCTCCACGCGGCTCGCAGCGTGCATGGCGATCCTCGCGATCGAGACGCTCAAGAAGAAGCTACACATCGCTTCGCTGACCGCAGGCGCAGACGCAGCAAAGGTCCATGTCACTGACGTGAACAACGACGACGAGTCAAGCAACCCAAAGAACGAAAGCGCGAAGGCGACGACGGGACGGCGCCGTCGTCGCCGCCAGCGGCTCCCGTGGCTTCGCGTCGGCTTGATGTTTGATATTGCGTGGTTTTTTACGGGGCTCATCGTGCTCGGTCTCCACATCCAGGCGCGGTCGCCCAAGCCGCTCGCGCCCGGGCTCATTTGCCACACGCCGCTGCGGCCGTGGGCGCAGTCTATGCCCGCGTGTGCGGTGCTGGAGGTCAATTGCAATCGCGGCACGGCGCAAGGCGGGACGGCTGAGGAGCTCGACGCACTGCTGCAGGGCATCGACCCGACGACCGTCTCATCGCTCGCGTTCACGCACTGCGCGGCGCTGGCGATGCCTCCGCGTCTCCAGACTTTCTCAGATGTTGCGATGTTTGAGATCTACAACTCGACCATCACGCAGTGGGACGCCGACGCGGCGCTGTCCACGAACCGCCACAAATACCTCGGCACCGTCTGGCTGTTCCGCGTGAACGGCATCCAGACGCTGCCCCCTGGAATGCTGGATCCCCGGTTTCCCTCCGCGGACGTGCTCATCTCGCACTCGGACCTCGCGGCGCTGCCCGACGACCTCGCGGATCGTTGGCCACGGGACCTCTCCAAGATCGCCATCGAACATAGCCGCCTCACCGAGGTGCCCCGCGCGCTGGCCGACGGAAGCATGTCGGCCTTCGCGATGTCGTTCGCGGGCAACGACATTGCCGAGGTGCCGCTGCGCGCGCTGCAGCAGCGCGCGTACTTTCGGTATGTGTCGTTCGCCGAGAACCCGCGGCTCGCAGCGCTTCCGGACGTCGGTTGGTCGGCGACGATCGTGGACTGGCGCGGCACGAACGTCGCGCGCGTACCGCACTGGATGGCAGACCCCGCAGTGCCCGCCGGGGGCATGGTCTTCGGCGGCAGCGCACCCGTGTGCGCAACCGGGGTAAGCACCCTGCTGCCCGCCGGTGTCTGGCTGGACTGTACGCCGCTGACGAAGGCCGGAATGGGCGGCGCTGCCACCAGCGAAAGCGCCACGGGCGTGGTGCCGCTCGCCGAGCTCGCACTCGAGCGGCAACCGTGAAATGATCAAGTGAGATGCGATAGCCGCTGATGCACGTAGCGCGCTATCCAAGTATGGAACAGCCGCGAAAAGATATGCTGTTCATAAACGTTTTGATGATGCGCGCAAAACCTATGAATAGCGCCTGAGCGAGCATCGTAGCCAAGGTCGCTCTCTCTCTCTCTCTCTCTCGTGGTGGCCCGCCTCGCGACACCATGACCGCGCTAAGCGCGCGCGCCTCGACGCTCTGCTCGCTGCTCGTGCTGCTGCTCCACGCGCTCTACTGCGGCAGCTACAGCTACGAGACACGCCAGTACCTGACGCAGGCGCGCGTGGACGGCGTCGTGCAAAATTACATCTACCGCCTGCTCGGGCTCGGCGCATTGGCGCCGCGCACCATCAGCTACACGCTCAGCGTGACCAGCAGCCTCATCGCTGCGTGGCATGTCGCCGGGATCCTGCGCGCGCTGCGCGCGTCGCTGCGCTTCCGGCGGCTGCTGCTGGATGTGCCGGACGAGAAGCTCCTGCAGCGTCTCAAGACCAAACTCGTCGGGCAGCAGACGATCAAGGCGCTCGATGACGGCGGCATCACATCGAACCCCAGATTCTATCGGCGCTGGGTGGCCGCGTTCAGGCGTGCCTTCACGACGTACCTCACGATGGACGGCGTGCATTTTGAAACCGGCACCAACCTGCGCAAGTCGCTCGAGCTCGCGACGCAGATCAACTTGCTGTACCGCATGAGCCGCACGATCGCCGAGCCGGCCATCAACCACCTGGTGGTCGCGGTCTTCACGGTCAACTGCTGGGCCACGCCGCTGATCCGGTGGCACTTTCGCCACACGCGCGATCCATTGCCCGGGCGGCTGCACCGCCACATCGTCGGCCTGGCGCTCGCGAGCGTGTTCACGATCGCCGTGCCCGGCGCGATCTGGGGCTTCGTCATGCCGCTCGTGCCCGACCGCGCGCTGCGCTTCGACCAGCTCACGACCACGCGCGTTAGACTGCTGCTGCGCCACGTCTTGATCGGCGAGTGGGGGCAAGTGGCCTCCACGCGGCTCGCGGCGTGTATGGCGATCCTCGCGACCGAGACGCTCAAGAAGAAACTGCTCGTGCGCGACGCCGCCGCCGCGACTGCCAAGGTCCACGCGGGGGCTGCTACCACGGAGGACCAGGCGGACGACGGGATCACCGCCGGCGAGTCAAGCACGGCGGCGATCCAGGGCTCTCCCCGCCATCGCCGCCGCCAGCGACTCCCGTGGCTCCGCACGGGCACGCTGTTTGACGTCTTGTGGGCGATCACGGGGCTGCTCGTGCTCGGTCTCCACATCGAGGCGCAGACGCCCCGGCCACCGCCGCCCGGGATCGCGTGCCTCATGCCGCTGCGTCCGTGGGCGCAGTCCAAACCGGCGTGTGCCGCGCTCGAGCTCAACTGCTACCGAGGGACTTCCGACGGCGGCACGCTCGCTGAGATCGACGCGCTGCTGCAAGGCGTCGACGCTTCCACGGTCTCCGCGCTGCGGTTCGCGCACTGCGCGGCGCTGGCCGTGCCCTCGCGCCTCCGTACGCTGGAAGACCTCGCCATCTTCGAACTCTACAACTCGACCATCACGCGATGGGACGCCGACGCCGCGCTCTCCGCGCGCCACCACAAGTTCCTCGGCACCGTCTGGCTGCTCCACGTCTACGGCATCCAGGCGCTGCCCCCTGGGATGCTAGATCCCCGGTTTCCCTCCGCGGACGTGCTCATCTCGCACTCGGACCTCGCGGCGCTGCCCGACGACCTCGCCGACCGCTGGCCGCGCGACTTGTCAAAGCTTGCCATCGACCACAGCCACCTCACTGCCGTCCCGCATGTCTTATTGGAAGGCATCTCGAGCCTTGTCACGTCGCTCGCCGGCAACGACCTTGCCGAGGTACCGCCGCGCGCGCTGCAGCACCGCGGGTACTTCCAGTACCTCTCGTTTGCCGGGAACGCGCGGCTCGCGGCGCTCCCGGACGCCGGCTGGGGGGCGATGATCGTGGACTGGCGCGGCACCAACGTCTCTCGCGTGCCGCAGTGGATGGCCGCGTCGGGGGCGGCCGCGGCAGGCGTGGTGTACGGCGGCAGCTCGCCGGTGTGTGAGACCGCCGCCGCGGCGACGAAGCCGCCAGGGCTGCCGTTGGACTGCACGCCGCTGCCTGCACCAGGACAGGTCCGTTCCGGCGTGGGCTTGGTGCCGCTCGCCGAGCTCGCACTCGAGCGTCAACCGTGAACGACACGTAAACGGCAACACACCATTCTAGACCTCGAGTTCCAAGTGCATGCGACGTGTGCATACTTGAGCACTGTATGGATCCGTCCGCGTCGTTTCGCGTCCCGCAACGGTCTCCTCAGAAAAACCACACGGCATTCCCAAACCGCCAACGCACACGCAAAGAAACAAAAAAAAACGTCGTCTCGAGCCGCTGCCCCCTCTTGATCTATGGAGGTCGTGCCCTTGGCGCCGTCCGCGGCGTCGCGCGCGGCCACGGCGTCGTCGCTGCCGACTCTCGCCGTGCCCAGCGGCGCGACCCAGAAGCGCCGCAAGCGCCACAACGACCTCGACGAG